>JAAMPD010000651.1:0-41797 GCA_025266255.1 Trissolcus basalis | reverse complement strand
AATTTAATTGAGGTGGAACATAAACATTGTAAATTTTTTGCAATTTCAATAATAACGTTTTTTAATGACATTTCAAAGTATACCCTTAAACAAAATTAAATTATTTTAAACGTTTAATTTGTTAACGATGGTTATACATATATCTACATAATATAAACAATGTAAAATCTGTAATCAGCATAGTAACACAAACAGCGGTGTGAATAAGAAATGCTACCGATACGGTAATTCGGAGTAACCCAACAGCTTGATTTTCAAAATCAACACTCAATGTAATATCATTTATTTATTTACACGACTTGTGAAAATGTAAACACTCGTGCGAATATAACAAATTCGTAACATCCAACTGACTCTGTCAAACCCGTTGTTAAATATTCAGCAGAGGACGATTTTACACAAAGTATTATGTGAAACGTATGAGTGTCACATCATATCAATGTTTCGTACACATTAGCAGTTCGTTATGAAAAAATATCGTTCTCGATTCTAATTGAGAAAAAAAAAAAAAATCATCAAACTGCATTCCGAAGCGTTTTCATAGATACTTGTTGTTCAGTCGTCTATTGGAAAATGGCTGTTATTTTTTAAACATTGTAGGAAAAGTTTTCCCCAGTTCGCCTGAATATCTTCGATCATCTGCAATATCGCCGAAGCACCAATCAACGCATTAATACGAAAACGAAAGAAGCACGAAGCTTATGTAAAAGCTTCTTTATAATAGTTTGTCGTGCCTTCTGTCGTGGCTGCTGTCGACGAATTGCAATTTATTTTTGTATTTCATCGATGTTAACCCCCTTCTTCATCGTTCTCTCTAGAACATCCTTCGTCGTATTATTATACATGCTATATAGGTATATATTTATATATTACATATATTGCGAGAACTATTATAAAGATCGAAGATCTTCATTAGCACAGGATTACAATCACGTATATGTTACACGACTTACATCTTTGTATTTTTCTGTAGATACAATGTTCTATAACAGTGTCTTATGTTCGATTTAAAACAATAAACATTCTGTTATTAAACCAAATACTCTGTTAATATATTATTATCACAACCTATTGTACAAGATTAAAATTTATAATTTCTTAAATTAAATGCTGGTTTCGTGAACTATATTCGCTTTATCATTTATAACATTCGTTACGATATTTAATGATAATAAGTTTTGATCATTATGTATAACTATAAACCTTGTACCCTAGTAGCGCATTACACTACTTTACAGACAATAATTACGTAGAAAGATTTATGACACTGAAAAAACTTTTAGTTGTCATAACATTACTTCTTAGGGAATCATTCCTTACCTACAGCAAGTTATGAGTACTTGCCAAGTGTATAAAGTTAATAACAGACTTATGTTCGATTTTCTTTGTTCATACTTGAAATGTGCATTTCCTTTGTATTCCCTCAACGGTTCCAAACTGTACAGGACTAACAAACGCCTGTTCAAAACCGTTTTTCGAACAGAGACTAAAATTAGAAAAAAAGGTATACTTACCATTTAGTAACACATTGTTTTATAAATCATTGATGAAACAAAAAGGAGTAAAAATTACTCGCGGTATATTTTCTTGCGGCAAATAATTGGAGTGCGTCGAACTCGGTTTTCTCATGGCAATTGGCAAATTTAGCAAACACATAGCGCGGGCTGGCACTTTAACTGCCGGCAAATACCGCGCGTAGCCTCCCACGAAATTCTGCGTCGCATTAAAATGTTCTTGCTCGTCAATTCGACGAATTCGGCTGGCAAAGGTCTTTTTATTTTGTCTTGCTTTTTTTCTCGTTGGGTCATTTCGTCATGCCGCATGCGAGGCGCTCCAGAAGAAACTCTAATTACAATGATCAGGATGACAGCCCAGAGCAAGTCGTCGCAGTCGATCCAAACTTCGCAAAGGAGGCCTGAGGACATTTTGCCTTCTGAGATCCACCCACGAAATTCCATTCGGTGTCTGTCGATCCTGTCGACATGCCAGAGAATAAGACAGTGGGAATGCAACCTTTGTTATAAGTACTGCTATGTTACGCTCCAGGCATGCCTTAAAAAAAGGTTGCATTTTTAGTTTCCACGTTGGAATCTAGAATTTCGAATGAAAAATTGATGAAATCTTCTAAACGAGCGCTCTCCAAATTCCAATGTCTTTAGGCGAAAAAAATTTGAAAATCAAATTTTAATTTGCACCTTTGAATCAAGTGGAATTTCGTTTGGTTTATTTTAATCTTAATTCTTTTTTACAGTAGAATGATTGATATTACAAGTGATACAATTGAGACAATTAAAAAAAAGATGATTTCATTCGTCCGAGGAATAATAATTGATAGCAAGACGCCAAAAGATAATAGTTCCTTTATAAATAATTGACTGTGTGGAGTATTGAAATTAATACGATCTGATATTATAAAAGCGATCACTATTACTAAGTAATAGGCTATTCGGATTCATCTATGCACTCTATGATTTAATCACAATTTGAGAAGATTTTTTTCAGAAACGATTTCGATGATAATCAATTGTTCACGGAATTCTATCATTTGATTGATATAATTTGGCCAAAATGATTCGCACTCATACGATTTACTAATTTATTTTCCCTTGATCGCTGGACAATTTTTATAATGGTCATCATATTATAAAAAAACTGCACGATCAAACTTGTGAAACCTCAAATGTTGTTTTCAAACAAATAAAATACATAATTTTGTTTTTTTTATTTTGATAAAAATTTATCGTTTCATTTAGTTTCATTGAAATACTAAGTTTTAATTTATTTATAATTTATAATGAAAGAAATTGCGAAAAAATGTTGTGTATGAAAATTTGGTGATCAAAGAAAAATGCTGTCACTGGGGGATTTCGTGGGTTGAATAATGGGCACTAACGCCAATTTGACTCGTATTCAAATGAGGAAAGAAGCAGTGCAGAAACGACGCTGCACACATGTGTAGTATAATCTTTCTCGGAAAGGCAGCTCACTCGGATGTGATAATAATAATCTGACTCGCGGCCACTTAACTTACGTGTAATTTGGTGTTTAAGGTACAATGATTCCGACGAGTCCTACAGGGCAGACGCAAGAAAATCGACTCATCATTTTTTCGTTTTAGTCTGCGTCGATTTGTTTTTGCAATCTTTTCTATGCGCTTCAAATTTGTTTGTCAGTCAAAATGAGCTTTCATGTTGCAACTTTTTATTTTTCTACCTACCTTAACTATCCCGATTTGCATGCTGCTCCAAATATATCATAATTTATCATAAAAATCGATTACATTGTTTGTCGATACAACAACTAAAGGTAAAAAAATAAGAAGACGAGTTAAAAAAAAACAAAAGATGTAGAGGAATTTTGTACGAAATTCCATCACACTTGTTTGTGTAAAAACCAAATGCGAAAAGAAAGTTTTATCAAGAAAGGTTGATCTTGAAGCGGATCAAAATCAGAAGTTTTGTGG
Organism: Trissolcus basalis; assembly: GCA_025266255.1. Lineage (NCBI taxonomy): Eukaryota > Metazoa > Arthropoda > Insecta > Hymenoptera > Scelionidae > Trissolcus > Trissolcus basalis. Next base: position 38,334 of record JAAMPD010000651.1, on the reverse strand, counting down.
GTTTAACCACCTTTAGCGGATAATCATACCGCGTTGAAGTATGATCGGATATTTATGCACGAAAAGTGGTCCAATTCATGCAAATACTCGAGCCATTAAATAGCTATAATAATCTCGACAGCGCCGCTCTTTTCTAACCCAGAATTTTTGACTGTTCTGAATTTTTTATTGTCGGCCTGCGGCAGGACTCGCGGAGGCTCGGCCTGTCACGCGACGAAATTGCGTGCTTTTTCGCATAAGCAGCACGTGCTCATCATTTGTAAAAAAAAATCGAAAAAATGTTTTTTTTGTAAAAACCGTACTATCCCCGATAGCACCGAAACATCCAAGAGAGCTGTGTTTAGATGCCAAGTCTAGGACCATCGTGCGCAGTTCCCCGAAAGAACTTTTTCGGGCCTACAGATGGGTCCGATACTAGCTGAAGGCAATGACAGTTGTTCCGGCAAATTTTGCACGGAGAAAGGATTGCTTTTTACTTTCGTCTGAATTTTGCAACACCGTCGTTGGAATTTTGGCGGCCGGAACATATTTGTTAGCCGACTGATCCGTCAAAAATGTTGAGCAAAAAGTTCAAATAAGTGGTACGTTGTAATTTCACATAATCTTATGATTACACGCTGCGTGACTTGTTCATGATATTTAAATTGAAAAACTGAGCCTCGTTGGATTTCTCAAATTAGCAACGAACGGTTTTTTTAACCTCTCGATGTGTCATAAAAACATTTCGAATATTTTCGATAGTTTTTGAGACATATGTTATGAGTTGGATTCTCGGTACTTGGATGACCATTTTTTTGTACTTACGTTTGACCTATTATTATATTTTTGGAGTGTGTCAATTTCCATTTCGTTCACGTAGCGCGATAATCTGGAATGACTTAAATTAATTCAACATTGTAGAACCAATGATCTTTAAATTTCTGATTTGTGCAGTGATTTTAAACTTGATTGCATTTAACAGCGAGATGTCAATCAAACATCGTGCAACTAAAGAAATTCGCATGTTAAAAGCAATCGATACATTGAATGATACATGAGTTCAGTTTGTAATTTAGAAATGTACCGATCTTATGTACAATGTGAATCGATTGAATGGCCTTTTTGTTTATATACTTTTAAGGGAAAATGATTTCATTTAATTGATTAATTCAGTTATTTGATTCACATTAATTCGATATATTTTCTTTGCGACATATATACACGTATCGTTACAATTAGACTTGTAAAGCCAATTTTATATGCAATCAAGTTGTGTTGAGAAACAAAAGTCATCAAGTTTAATAGATGGACATAATAGGATCAAATTAATAAACTATTTATAGATAATGATAAATATAACAAAACTGCTATATACAGAAAAATTGTTAATTTTCCAACTATTTATTATCCTATTATCAAACTTTTGATAACACTGAACAAAATTTTGAATTTTAGTATATATTGCATAATGATTTTCACTTTGAAATTTGCACAATTTCTTGAGAACCAACTTTAAGTTGAACAATATAATCTAGAGAATGTTAATAATTTTTTTTACATAACGTCATAAAAAATTGGTGACTTTTAAAATTTTTATGAACTATTCAGTAGTTTTGACTGTAAAAATTGACCCAAGTGAAAATTGATATACGGCCTCATGGACGGTGGTACGTTCACCAGATGTATGTTTCATAAATGCCCCATATGTGCCATTTATGAAACATTTATGGGCATACATAAATTTTTACCTGTGTTGATTGCGAAATAAAATTGGAAATAAAAATTTGTCTATAAACATTGTCTATAATCCATTTGACCTTTAGTCGATTGATAGGGTATTCACTTAAAGCATTGGACTCGAACTGTACGTTCACCGACGCATTTCAAGTGCTGCAATTTGAAACATCTATTAAACGTACATCAGACGTGCATTAAACTTAATAGGCGGCCATAAATAACATAGGTAAAATTATTGCTGAAGTATTCATCCGAATGGCTCCTAATTTAACATATTGTTACTTGTTACCACGCTGAGATGAAAAACAATCGCAGGGGCAATTTGAGTCTCGTCTCGAAAATAAATCGGGGACTTCGTGCGTGGCACTGGTCGATCGGCGCTAAAGTCGAAAAACAAAGTGGAACCGAGATGAAACCGGTCGCGGGGTAATAACCACCCTCGCAGAAAGCCCGCGGCTTATTCTGGGCGACCTGCAATAACGTCATAGACAACTGCCGGCGACTTGATCATTATCACGGCCAATAATCACCAAGACAGATTTCGTTAAGAACTCTCCCTCGGGATTACTTTTGTCCCTCATTCCTCCTTCATCCGACACTTTTATTGGCCCGCGTTCAAAGGCACAGGGCCGGTTTTAGACTGCGACCTATACGGCTATCTTGTGTACAATCTCAACGATATTTAACTTCCCAAAGTATCCTCAATCCCTTCAACGTCGTAAATCATTTTCAATCACACAAAAGTTCCGCCAATGACGCACAAATGAAACCTACGACTTTGTCACATTTGTTTTTTTTTTTCTTTTTTTATCTTCTTCTTCAAACACGTTTTTGTTATTTTATTACACAGTTTGTTGCAACAACTCTGAATGTAAAATTACTTTGAATTTGTAAATCATAAAACTTGTTTCAAATTCATTTTGAATTCTGAACCATCATCGACTGTGTAATTGCAAAGAAATTGTTCTCGTCCAATGTGGACGTTGATGCGATAATATTCATTTTAATGATACTACGCACTTGGATCTGAGAGATACAATTTTATTCAGCTCCCGCAATTTCCAAGTTTAAAACACAGTTTTTAAGCATGGTTTGGTGTACCGGTATCAAAAGTATTCGATGTTTGGCCTGCGGGATCCACGATAATCAACGAGTTTCGAATGGTGCGCCATCTAATTCAGCCCAATTATCTAGAACGATTAAAAAGATTTAATTGTCCGATGCTTGGCACCCACCGGACCATTGGCCCCAGAGAATACTTATAGTGCCATAGAAGAGGTGGGTCTGTAAACATGTATCATGGTCTTTATACTTTAGGACAAATAAGAGGGTTTGATAGTCTCGTCAAAAAGGCACATCCTTGACCTGCGTGTTATTTTGACTCTTTTTAAATAAAAATAAGCATCAAATATAAACTTTAAAATAACATTTCCATTTTTTATACCTCCATAATTAATGAAAAAAAAAGTTTTATGCCTGGTTATGTTTGATTAGACATGATTCGAACAAATTTATTCAGGTCTTTCAGTGAGTCTTATTTTACAAAATTCAATATAACTTTAATCATTGTTCCAATTTACGCAGGTCTGACTTTCAATTAAAAAATTGAGTATGATCAGTTTTAATTGAATTGATTCAATCAAATGCATATTTTCGTCTACTTGAATTAAAATCTTTAAACCTCAATAACATGATTAATGAAATAAATTGTGCACATTAATGCAATTGGAAATATATATTATATATTAAAATACAATTAATTATTTTTTTAATGTACTAAATCGCATTTCTATTTTCTATTAAAAGCAACAATTAAAATTTGCCTTTATATAATGATTACTTGATGCAATTATTGAAGTGATTTGAATCGAAAAAAATACATTGTGTAATTAAATTTAATTTGTAACGTAAGATTTGTTGAGTTTTACAATAATTTACTTACTACAAAAAGTATAATTAAATGACATTTAGCAAACATGTAATCAGATATTAATGAATTAAACGTAATCAAATTTGCATCAATAAAAAGTTATATTAAATTACATACAATTAAACAGAATTTGTAAGTTGATAAAAATTTAGATAAAGTAAATTTACGTCATATAATCATTATCATGAAGTGTTAATTCATAAACTGTTATGCAAATATGTAAATTTTGTACAAAATTTACAGATTCAAAAGCTTAAGATAAATCTAATTCTTTGGTAAAGTACGAAGATTTTTTCATTCAATTTTTGTTTCCTTTCAAATAATAGAGAAAGTGGTTTCCGACGATTTACATCATTTTGATTTGTGGTTGTTGTTTTTTTTTTATTGAAATAAAACATGACTACATTGGTTGTATTTTAGTAATGATTCAGTTTGATGAATTAAAGACTTTTCACAAGTTACCAGCTAATTGGGATTAGGCTGCCGTGGTAGTGCACAGGACGGTACTTACACGGCTTATATCCGTAGATCAAAGTGCTGTGGCTAATCACAGTTCATGGGCAGCAATCTGAATTGCATAATTATGGGTCTGTATCTTGAAATCTGCGAGTGCGATATTATCTGCGTTCGCGAGCAAGGACTTGTTTCGGCCTAGACGGTAAGCCCTTTAACGTTCACCCACGTAATTTCTCGGAGTTTACTTACGAGAGAAATTACGTCTGGCTGCGCGAGTGCGCTTTTCATCGATCGTGCATGGTGAATTACAAGCCTGGTGATTTGTTAAAAAACATTCGTGCACGAAAGCGCACTCTCGGGCTGGGTATATTGTGATTAATGCGGATTATACAAGTGCAGAGAACAAGCGGACCTCTGTGTTTTGATTTAGGATGATTCCGCGTAATTGCGTTGCATTCGATGATCTTTGTTTCGCGTCCGCGCCACGATGTGGAAAGAAATAAGATTTTGATAAATAAGCCCTGATAGCGGCGTATTATCATCAATCATTATTCATAATTGCCAGGCGATCCTCTTTATGGATTGCGTTAATTGTTGTTAAAACAAACTAACGACGGGCGCTAATTTAATTACTCCGGCGCACTAATTGCCGCGAACAATCATCATTAATTATTATACAGATTATTAATTTTGTTTTTTCTTCATTCAGACTCCTTTGTTTGCTCTTTCAACCGTTTGTTAATTACGACCCATTGAAAATCATCACGTCGTTAATTTGCTTCAACAGGATATTTTTTGTCCAAGGCCCGAAGGCGAGTAACTAATTTCGCGTAATTTTGCAGATGACAAATGTTATAGCTGCGCGGTGCGCTGCTATACTGTTCTCATGAAATTCAGAAGCATTCCTCGGAGATCAGATATCACCGCGCGACTAGCCGAAGATGCACAGGGGGTCCTTAAGGGGGCCTGAAACGCACCGACGCCATCTTAGTGTTGGTTGCGCTTTCACCGCGGGAGTCCCTCACCAATATCGAGGTCATTTATAATGCACGATTTACGCGGCAGAAGCACGCCCGACAACGTCAACTGGGCTGACGCGTTGTCCTCTTCTGCTGGACATCCCGCGGCTCCCGAGGGCGCGCTCATAGGTTTTGCCCGTGCGAGTACGCAGTCGGTAGTGGTCGGGTTAATTAAAATAAACGATAATGAGAAGAGACTGGGAACCCTTCCGCGAATAAGCTACCGCCAATTAAGCCTCCTTCCCACCATGATGCCAAAAGTCACCGAGGACACAAGAAAACTACAAAATGGCATTCGCGCGAATCAAGGGCACCTGGTACCCTTATAATGCGCTGCCGCCGCCGACGCCGCAGCCGCCACAAAACGAAACTTTTGTTTTGCAAAACTCAACACACGCCGGTATTCATTTTTTATCCGACAAATGCAAAAACATCTTTTGAATTCACTAAGGTGGAAATGTTTTATTCTGACAGTTTGATTTTTTGCTTTCCTCTCTTTCATTCTTCCATTCCATTTGTTGTTTTTCGACCTCTCGTATGTGTATAAAAAAAACACCAAGCTCAATATTTCAAATTGCTGAATTATTAATTATTTTAGCTATTCAATTGAAATTGAAATATTGGTCATCATGATCATTGTCAGGACACCGCGAAAGCGACAGATTTATTCCGATTTAAGGTTTCAAGATATACAGAGTGATGGTATTTATAGTGACGTATATATAACAAGTACGCGTGTGGGGATTCATATAATCACATAAAGCATGCCGAGAGAGAAGTATAGCGTGTTGGCAGTTCGTTCAGCGATGATGAGGCCACTGCTGGTAGTGACGTGGAATGATTGTCGACATGCATCAATGTCGCTCTCTGGTCGCTTCCAGTACTGTCTATTCTCCGAGCTTGTATCAGTCAGTATTCCACACAACCTCTGCGAAAATTCTATATTTCTTCATTTGCTGAAAAGTTCAGACTAGTTTTTCGTCAACTTTTTCAACTGGTTTACATTTTTCTTCCTTCCTTCTTTGAACCTGAAATAAACAAGACAAAAAAAAATAAATTCGGCTTTAATGATTCAACGATGGAATGTGGTTCGAAAATGAACAACAACTTCTGCTTTTTATTGCCCGGATAAATAATTGTTTACGCGGAGTTTCAACTTGTGCGGTTTGGCAAAGTTTATTTTAAGGTTTTGAGAAACTTTTTTAGATCTAGGTTCTGAGTAGCTCATGCAGATAAGTTATGGATACCAATTTACGGGTCTAATTAATAGTCAATGACTCACAGTGACCATTCGTAATGCGGCTCACGCGGAACTCCCGTATTGTTAAATTCAGTGGAAAAGTATGGTGATTCAGTGGTGCGACCATTATCATTCCGTGTCCGTAATTTGTCACACTGACTACCAACTATCTCGCCGTGATACAGCTGACCTGTGCCAACTTTTACCGTATGTCAGAGAACAGCCTTTGCGAAAACGGGATAACATTTTTCTCTTCAAGTTTGAGTCATAGTTGAAATTTGTGTTTTCGAAAATTATCGAACCGTACGCTCACATATCAAAATCAAAGTGAAATCTATGTAGAATTTTTAAATTATTATTCTGTTTCGTGTTTGCATTCCAGTCGATTAAATTGATAGGTTTAATTTGAGTCCCAATATAAAATTAATGGAAACGGGTAGAAGGTTTATTTAAAATATCAAAAAAAAGAAATGAATGAAATAACATTAACAATAGACTACGTTCGTTTTTTAGAATTATTTAATTTGATTGAATGGGCAAGAAAATTGAGACATTCTTATCATCCAATGCCTTATTGGCCACGCCTACGAAAGTCCTCATCTCTAAAACCTTTATTTGTATTGACAGCTTAGGAGTCATTGTCCACAAAGCATTTCTTTTTCGGCATTTTCATCAGAGGTATTTTTTATTTTTATTCGGTATACATTAATACTGAGATATTGACCCACGTTGCTTAATGCTCGCATAACGCTGACAACAATGTGGTCTATTGCATTGAGTGTTCATAAATCTCTGAACAAGTGGATAAACATGACCTGCACGTTATCGCACTGTGTATCAGTTGGACCTGGTGTCCATTAAATGCGTTGTAAATCTCTGTGAGAAAACATTAGCGAACGCTGTGAATTCACCTGATTTCTATATAAAATCGTTTGGTTTTTATGGATTGAAATAATTCTGTGACGTTATTTATTGTTCAGGTTGAAAAACTGACTTGTCAGTTTCTCTAGGAAAGCTAATAAATATGATTACTTTTGTTTACAACTCCAATTGGATACTAATTGAAGAATTGAACATTTTTTTATTTCTAAATGAAAATTAAATGTTTGTGAAAATTGAATTATTTGTTGTAATTAATTTAAAGTAAATTGTGAAACACCTTAAAAATAGAAAGCAATGAAACGACAATATTTTGCTAATATTGAAACAAGTTAAGAAGTTTTTTTTAGAACACACCAAACATTTATGTTGTACGTCACAGAATAGCCAAACAATAATGGGCTGTAAATAAAATGTTTCTTCGGTTGCTCTGTTAGAATACTGTTTGCGATAGTAATTGTAATGTTTCCCGGATCTCATTTGCTGGCTTTCAGTTGTTAATATATGACGGCGTTTTACCAGAAGGCCGCGTTGTAGTGATAATTCATTGAAACACAACAACAAACAGTTCATCTAGTCGTGAGACGCGTGGGTGCGGCTTCAAACGTTTCACTCTTCATTTGTATTCTCTTTCTCTTGTCGTTCTTCTCGGCTCGAATGACTTGTTTCTCATCCCACATGTTATTTTAACCTTTCGCCTTGTCTCCTCTTCGAAAATTTCGACAAGCAAAGTGTCACTCAGTTAAAACCTCTCGTTACAAGAAAAAAGAAAAGAAACACTCTGAGAGAGTCAATCCAAAACTTTTGATGTTTTAAATATGTTTCATTACGCATAAACAAAAAAACTTTTAGTTAACAAAATGTTAATGTAATTTGTATAACATATTTTTATCTTCTAAGAATGAATATAATTATTTTATCGAGTTTTTTTTCTTTAATCGAGTAATGTATTGTATTTTAATAGGTAGTACGAAAACGTGAGCAAAGTGACAATCGCGACAAATCTGCCTCGACGAAAGTAATTGCATAAAAGAACGCTGCGGTATATAATTATTAACATGGTGTTCCAGCGATGAATATTCATGGCCGTTGAAAAGGACAGGGTAAAATCATAATTACACACATTGAGTTTGTACACGTAAAACAAAATCTTATATATTTTGTCAAAAATAACTATTATTTCACATTATTATTGTAACAATCGATCAATCTGTTGCACTGAATTCATTACCAAACAATATATTAACATTTTTCAACGTTGCGTGTGGAAGAGTTTAGCGTTCAATGTAAAACTTGTCTTTTTAACTGATGAAAAATTCATCCGATCGATTCAGTGAATTTAATTTTGCAAATTGTGTCACATCGTATATAATTAGGAACTCATAAAACTGAATGATCGACGTCGTAAAGGATGATTTAGACCAACTTAATTCCAAACTTAACCTTGATAATTTGGATACTGAAGCTCCTCCTCGAAATCGCAAATTTTCTCTTCGATCGCATTTTCATTCAAATGAACGAGCAATGTCGCTAATTTTACAAAACGGATCGGCCCGCGATGATACGTGCATGGTATTATCTCTCGTCTTTCGTGCGGTACATACATAATCATTTTTCTATGGGATATGTTATGAAATTACGTTCCGCTGCGTAATTAAATCCCGCAATACGACTGAATGCCAGACAGTTTCACGCACGCCGAGAAATTATTACCGTAAAATTAACGAGCAGAGCTTTCAAACACCCGTCTGGTCACTTTTCGTGATAGCCGCAAACCTGCGCGATTCTGACACTGTAATATATGTGAATTTTGGTCAATTCTTACTAATATATAAAAATGAAAATACGTTTATTTGTATGTTTGTTGAAGCATCGTTCTTCAACCCTTTTAAAGCGTTAACTTCCCAGGGTTAACTTTCTACAACTTAGAATCACTTTTTCTTCATACCAAAAGAATCTTGTCACAAAATAAAATATTAATTGAATATAAAAATCCAAATAACTTTACCACTATATATTTTATATAAGTCCTATAAATACTGAACAGTAGAACAATTCAAATGAGAGAAACAAATGGAGAACTAAAAAACTACAGAATTGTTAATAAAAATTCCTTCATTTAGAGATTTTGATTAAATATATCATTTGTATGATATTATTAAATGAAATACCATACCCAGCATCAATAACAATATTCAATATTACACAATGCTAGTAAGTGTATTAAATATCGATACCAAACTATATAGTGTTACAATCAAGGTGTGAGCATGCCACGAGCTCTTAATAGAGTGTAGTGTGAATTTAAAATATAAAAAAGTGAAACAAATTATATGTAACCTCAAAAAACTATATAATAATTTATTGAAGTTAATTAAATCTCATTCGAATATCAAGGACATACATTTATATATGATTTTGTGCACTTTTTATTTTTGTAGCTGGAATTAGTCAGTCCATAATACCTATAGTTGGAAAATATTTGATAAAATATTTTGTTCATAAAGCCTGTCAATTGCTATTGAATTTTTTATCTGAAATCAAGTTTAGATGACGTGTTAGATTTTTTGAAAAGTTAACAAAAGCATACCACACATTCATTGGGATAGGGATGCGGGATTTAACTTCATAAATATAATGTGTGTGGGTGGGTCTCAATCACATGCGCGTTCTTGATAGTTATATTCTATCGAGCTTTCTCAAAACAAATGTCACATCGAGTTTGACAATTTATAATTTTTATCTGCTTCTCGTATTAGGAATTCGACTTCATTCAGTTGTTTATAAGATATTCTAAGTCGCATAAAAATTTAATTCCGGCTTACGTCAAAATCAATCTGAATTAAAACTGGAATCAAACTAGAATTTCACAATTAATTATGAAGAAATGAGTTTTAGCTATAGCATGAAAATTAATTGCAATTATTATTTTATACTGATCAGATGATTCACACTTTGATCAATAAATTATATACAGCAAATTTAACATTGAATAAATTAATTTAATCGACAATTTATCAATACTTTCAACAACTGAACTTTATTTTATCAAAGATAAAAGTTGTTTAGTATACTAAAAGGAAAAAACATTTATCCACATATACATTTGAATTTGTTTGGATAAATCATGCAAACCATTCATTAGTATTTATATGTTTAGCGAGCGTAATTAATTCATTTAAAAGAGTATAATTGGAAAAGAACGTAGAGTGAAATGCTTGCTCAGTGAAGACTAAATTAATATGAATATTAATTCTGATGCCGTATGGTTTGATAGCAAGATTAATGCACAGATGCGATCTAAATGAATCTGCATGTAATGATATTTTATGATGACGTTTTGGCAAATAAGAACAACACGATCAAATATATAACATTCTGAATGTCCGTTCCGTTTTCCCTTGACGAATTATTTATTAGTATTCATAAATATATAATAATGATTCCCATTTCCTCTCTGTTATTTCAATTGATTTTTGCATGAATATGATTTTTCGCCAGTTCTCATATGAACTTTAAATCTCCTCTTACATCGGGGGTAAAAATTAACGGCTTGAGTTGCACCGGACAATCTTGGAGGTGTAACTAAACTTTTCCCTGTGGAATAAATAATCAAACGGACATAATCTATTTCGAGTTACGTCGCACGAGAGACGCCGAGCCGTGATTTATTGAACGCTTTAAGTGGACTCTTCGTCGCTAATTCTTACGTAATGGGTCTTGCGGCGCACTTTATATATTCGCAGGTGCGATCTGCGGCACGCGAGGCGTTAATATTTTGCGGCGTCGGCGTCGTTGCTTCGAATTACGAAATCGTGCTCGATACTAATAATAATCTGACGTGAGATTAATTGGCCAGCGAATCGAGCAAACTGCGACTGTTTAATATTTCACGCCTTCAGATGGGGTCTCGTGTGAAAAGCCATGGCGGTGTAGGTGCGCAGACCACCTGTACCGTGTCTCTATGAATTACTGCGGAATGGTGTCGCTACGAAATCATCTGCGAGTATTACACTCTCGACCCAAGCATGCCATTCCACCACAACTGCAGTCATCATTTTTCGTTGCTCTTATACTTATTTGGAATTTACCAGGCTTGATCATAATGACAGGCAAACATGGACTCTGAGTTTTTCTCATCTACACTCAAAGTAATTCACGCCACGATATTTTGTTTTTTCTCCCACTGCGAAATGTTGTTCACCATTTATTTAGTTAATGGTGTTTTGCTCCGATCGCAAGTTTTACCAGCTTCGGATAATTGCGGACGCGTTAAATAGATGACTCTGATCATTATGACCATTGCCTGCGAGAATTCTTCATTGGCTCCCTATTCTTTTTAATTATTCTGAATCGGAATTTATTCAAATGGTTCAGTTCGATGGGAAATGTTTATTTAAATTTAATTTTTTTTTTGTAAAAAATTACTTTAGATTTTGATAATCTGGGTTATAAAGGTACATTCATTAGTTTGCTAAATAATCATAACTGATATATAAAACATTAAATTGTGTTTATTTACTTGATACAATTAGCTCTAACGAGTAATAAAAATAAGAATTTTCAATTATGCCGAGAGGTTCTAAACTAAATGTAAAAAGACTATATGGATTTTATTTTTAAATAATATATGCGATTAAATATAATTCTAAAGTTATATTTAGTTTCAATGAATATAAGTTTTTTGAAAAATTTATTTCGTTAAGTATAGATTAAGAAAATGAGTATTAACAGACATATGAAAAATAATCTAAAAATACTCATACATTTTTAATGAATAAGAATAATAAAATAATTGTAGACGTAAAAAGTCAAAAAAAATTTAATCAAAACGCAGTGATAAATAAAATCAATTTAATTAGATGGAATATCGGATATCTAAAAATTTTCATTCGTAATTCAATAATATTTTTTTTATTCTTCAGTTCCTACAGTGTTGATGTTAAATGTAAGAATATATTTATTTTAGGTGAGTAAAATGAGTATTAAACAGAAAGTAAGAAGGAGTATTTCACTAATTGCAATTCCACATCAGAATTTTATTTATGGACCTCTAAAATTATAGAATACCGCATGTCCAACGGGAGGCGTATGTCGTTATTTCAGAGCAAGAATCAGGGGTAACTATAACATCGTTTTTGTTATGCGGTGTTAATGATGCCACGCACTACGTTTAATTTATGACCGAATCCTTGTTTATAAGTTACACATTCTCGTTTTGTTCCGGATGTTGTTAACCCTAGACAAAACATATGTAATCATTCTTCAACAAAAACATCTAAAATATGTTTTGTATATAAGCTGAGAAAAATTTTGATTGATTGTATTTTATCGGTAAAATATTAAATCAAGAAACATTAATTTTATAAGGAAGGTTGCCGTTCAAGTGCGCATTGATCGGCTGCACACGGTTCAAGCTCGCACATTTTTGAGTACACACCGTTTAAGTGCACACCGTTCGACTGCACACCGGTCAACTGAACACAGATTGAGTGCACTTTTTTAAGTGCACTCTGGTCAACTGCACACGGTGTGCAGTCGACCAGTGTACACTTAAACAGTGTGCAGTTGACCGGTGTGCACTTGAACTGTGTGCACTCGAACCGTGTGCACTTCAATAGTGCTCAGTTGAAGAGTGTAGTGAATATTGTCCACAGTGTGCACTTATAAAGAGTTAAGCAAATTAAAAGAAATTGAAAAAACTACACGGAGAAAAATAATGTATTAATTTTACTATATATTTTTATCAAACGTGCTCACTAAATGTTCCGTAAAAATTTTACTCTCATAAGAGTAAAAATTACTACAACGATTAAGTAAAATTTACTAAAAAGTGAGTAAATTTTACTAAGAAGTGAAAAAAGAAAAATTAAAAAAATTAAATTTTAAGGAATTCTTTTATTTAAACTTTTCGATTATTAATAGTGAAGTACTTCAATTTCGAATTTCAGTTTGAATATTTATTAATATAATTCAAATTATTAAATTGCTCTGCTCAAATAAAATATTTTGAATCGGGGAAACATGCATCTGTTGCATTTTATAAACTTTTTCGATATATAAAGTTTTTGCAAAATTTTTGCAAAATAATTTTTATCGAAATGTATGAGTTATGTAAACAATTAGAAACAAATTAATATTATTTATCGAAATAATTTAATTAGGACGTAATTTATATTATTAATTCGACAATTTAATTCAGAATTAAAATACAAAAGAATGAACCGATTTCGAAGCAGATAAGAACTTCTTATCTCTACATAAGTTGTTTCATTTTAAATGAATGTGATTTTATTGGAATTAGAGAAAAATTAAATTTTTTTAATTTTACATGTTCCAAGCGAATTTTAAAACATTTGCATATTCTGTAATTTCATAATATAGAATAAATAAATAAATAAATATTCATAGTGTGAAACTTACTCGTCTGAAACATTATCAAACGCTGCACGAGCGTTATGATCGTCATCTCTCATGGTCTCTTGGACCATGTCCTGCATCATTGCCCGTTTTTCGGGGATATCAAAATCCGCGATTTCAGTTGTCGCATGGCTACCACTCAAAAAAGGCTGTTTATTCACCCACTTTATTCGAGCCGAACAATTCGTTGACCGTCTCGTCGCACACCGAAAGATCTTAGAATTTCTTGGATCTCTATGATACAAAAATCCATTATAATAATATATGGTTGAATTGCGTTGACCGGTTAATTTCAACATTCTCAATCGCGAAAACGATATCACCAGAAGAAAAGACTAATGGAAATGGCTTACATAAGAAAAAAGCAAAATGATTCTCTCAAAATATCATTATAATACATTGTTTTGATTCGGTACAATGAAATCAAATTTAATTTTGAATTTATTTGCATTTCTGTGATAAATGTTTTAACATAATTGAACACATTCTTAGTAATCATACAAATTATTATAAAATTTATTTATTTTCTAAACATTTTATCATTATTTTTCAATTGCTATAATAATAATAACTGAAACAAAAATAGTATATAGACATAAAAATTTTGTCACAAATGTTTTTTTGAAACATTTTGAATCCCCACAAAATGTTTTTGTTTTCATTGTATACATTGATAAAATGTATCATTTTATGTAAAATAAGATATAATGCTATAGTACAAAATTGTTCACGAATAATGTATATCAACACCGGTTCTGTGAAAATTTACAACGAATTCGAAAATTATTAAAACATTGTAAAAATCTGCTACAAAAAAAAATATCATAAATTTAGAGTTATCAATCATTATAACAATTTAGACAATTATTCAATATAAATCTTGCAAAATGAATGATATTGTTAAACATCGACTATTAATTGAAATTTTAATTTAAAGATCACGCATAAATGAAAATAGTCAAAAGGCTCAATGCTACATTTTGACATCGGTTAGCTATTTACACAGCTGATTAAATTCGAATTATAGTATTTCTTATAACGTGTAATAGATGGCTGCGTCTACCTCTATTTTGATGTTTTTATTTTTCAGCGTAATGAAACTGACCGTTTCCTTAAGTTCTGTTTTTTGTTTGAAGTGAAGAAATTGTAAATAAGCGAAAATCATATGAATTTCAAACAATTTGAGCAATCATCAAAATATGACAAATATAAACATTGTCTATAAACATTGGAGAAAATTAAAGACAATTTGGAAATTAGCAACAGTATGTTTTTTTTAAATATAATTTACGGAAATGTGAAAAAATTGGTAAAATTAAAAAAGTAAAAAATTTCGATAGTTTAAAAACTTGTGCAGTGTAAAAACAGTGTGCAGTTGACCAGTGTGCACTCGAATGGTGCGCACTCGAACAATGTGCACTGGAACCGTGTGCAGCCGACCAATGCGTATTTGAACGGTGCGCAGTTGCAACCCTACCATTTTATACGTGCACTCCTCAAATCTTATATTAAATAGTCTCATGAAGTTCAAACTAGAATTATTTTTCATTTTTTTATTTGATTTTAGGTAATTTTTTACATCTTTACTATGACTTTCTACGAAATAAATTTTATACATAGAAAATTCTACGTCAAAACAGTCATCACAATTTTGAATAATTTTGACAGTCATAAAACAGGTTACTCTTCATATTTTAAGGTTGAGTATGCCAAAATAACAAGAACATAATTTTTTATTTTTTGAAAATATATATTTCAGTTTAATAAAATACAAACAAATAATGTTTGTTGCAATTTAGTTATTTTATAAGCATTGGTGATTTAAGAATACATCAAATTGTAATCAATCAATCAAAGTGCAGTACTTAATTTTAAGTTTTTTCATATAAGCAGTGTCAACTGAAGTGAATTTCTGAGGAGAAATTTCTCTAGATGTCAATATGAACATTTATGTTCAGTGAATACATCTTACATATCTTCAGTGTTTCTTCTTGATATGCTGTTTTAAAAGTCATATTTACTTGATGAGCACATGAGCACACACGTTACGTAGGAAGGAACCCTTGAAGCCTTCCGGTATTTCATGATGTAGAAATATGTCGGGTTCGTCAGGTGAGTCTGGGCGCCCGAAGCGCCGCTGATCACTTCGAACTCTGACTCCATCAATCATCACCAAATCATACACCACTTATATACGAGGCATACACGCAAGCGGCACACGTTCACGTAATATTCATAACGCGAGGCCAAAGCTCACCCGGCGTGTCTTTTGCTTCTCTTTCCATTACAAAGCGAACATCATTCTTCGGCTGCCTTGTCTGTATAGCTCTGCTATACAATCTCATTATCACCATCGTGACGTTCTTTTTCAACTTTTTATTTTGTGAAGATTCCCTTCTTGCTTTTGTTGTTTGCATCATACTCATTATATTGCGCGTAAAATGCCCTTTGGGACTGGGACGAAGTTCTTATGAATCAGAATAGCTCAATGAGTATAAGTGTTACGCATATATAAGGAAATACTCTTTCATGTGGCTTCCTTTTGATATACCAATTTTTAACTCTTCCAATAACTTTTAAATTTAAAGTTACAATATCTTCTTGCTGAACTGAATGCCATCAGTCACAAAAGAATTCAGATAACGGAAAAATACATTAAAAATAAATTTAGCAAATATATTGAACTTTGTAGAAATGTAATAGTATCATTGTGATGATGTGAATATGTGATGATCATGATAAAAGAGAAAACATAATATTAAAGATGAATTGTGCGTAAATATCCTTTAGAAAAATTTCGGAAACGTGGAAATATCTTTAGGTGATAATACTATCATGATAGTGCACGTAAAGATATGTTACTATGTGTTCAACAAGATTTTCCTAAGAATCAAATTCTTTCCTTCAAAGTGGTATCCCGCATTGTCATCAGCTGCTTCGATTAGAGACACTTGCTATATTTTCAAAAGTTGCTGAGAATATAATCAATATTTTTTATTTATTAATATTTACATATATATTGATATTGTATAATTATTCTATTGAACAGTAGTGTACTGTTCAATTATTCAGACTATAGGTATAGTTTTGTCATTCAGATTTTAAATATCGCAGTTCGAAATTTCGTATTTAAACAAAGGTTTGAACAAAAATGATTTGATTTTGTCTACATTCTCTTTTTTGACCCATCCAGTTATTATTGCACCAGTGAAGGGATGACTATCCACCATATGATGTTCCAAGTACATTAAGTCGTTGCGGGTCGAACGTCTTACAAACACAGCAGAGGCAAGAAAACTGTTGGTCTTAATGTCAAAATGGCACATATTTGTCGGATCAATTAGTTCAAATCTGTAAAAAAAAACAATAGATTTGATAAAACATATTTTAATATATGGAAAGCGAATTATATATATTATAATATCTGTGACTGTGAGGAAAAACCAGTTACGTGGTATAGGATTTACATATACACTTTTAACTGGTTTTTCATCAGAGCCACAGATATAATAATTCGGTCAAATATTCTTGAATTATAATATTTTGGCAAAACGTATCATGTAGTCAAATATTTCGACATGTCGATTTCTTATTTTCGTATTTGCTCAGAGATACTACTGTGTCTCCTAATATTGGCGATATATGGATGATTTATATGTGACCACATCAGGTGAATGGAATATGGTCAATGTACTTACGATCAACATTTTTCATATGTTATTAATACATTGAAAATATATTGATAATTTATGGCAATATATGTATTATGTGCGTGAAAAATATATAATCATTTTTAATATTGAATTGTATATAATATATAAAAAAATCATTGTACTGACCTGAAATCTTTGATTTCTGCAGATGATACAGAAACCACAGCGAGAGTGACTAACAAGATGAATTTGAGCATTTTGTATTTACTATTTCTTTCAATTTGGTTTCAAGAAGATTTGAATGTTGACTGTAATACTTCAATGAAATTGTTAGCGTTTATATATACAATTAAGTTTAAAAAAAATAGTTTAACTGATTCATCAGTTATACAGTAATAGATTTGTTAAAAATTCCATTAAAGTCAATGAAACTAATTAAATTTTAAATGATTGATTTTCAATCTGATCTTTATTGCAATTTAAAAAAATGAAAACGAAATAAAAAAAAGGAGAAATTTTCCAAAAGGCTTATCAGCTATGAAAATAATTTAAAAGTAATTGAGAAAAATGTCATAATATGTTCTCTAAAGAATTGCAATGACTAATACAACTTACAGATAATTTAAAACTGGTATTTTTATTTATATTTATTTAGTTCAAATTGTAATCTCTGATGCATTAGAGTGCACGCTGTTAATGAAAATTATTACATTTTATTCAAAATGAAATAAGAATTTATAAATATATTCAAAGAACACAAAATGAAAAATGTGTAAGTCAATCTTACAAAAAAAAAAAAACAAAAACAAAAAAACAAAACAAAACATATAACTTATATAATAACATAAAAAAATACATCTACTATATTATTACTTTATATTATGTTCGTTCAAAGTTTATTCTACTATTTAAATCTATTTTAGATCTATCTGTTCATTATCAAAGTCTATTTGTGAATTGCGATAGTCCACTGCCTGCTTTTTGTACATGATGATAACTCAGCTATCGATAAGTAAATCACAATTTTTTAAATAATGAGCGCACAATACGCTACACTCTAACCTTTGAATTCGAAAAAATTTTTAAAATAATTTATCTGACTCATGATTTCTTTTGTTAATTAAAATATGAAAATTAAAGTATACATTTCGTAATTCCAAATCAATAAAAAGCTAAATTTATACCTTCTAGATCAATCGTCAAAAAATAAGACCATACAATAATTTTATTTCACGTTTTTTCGCGGCTGTTGTGTAAAAAGTAGGGTTATTATCTCGGGGTTCTTGTTTCTTCAATCTTTGGTATAAAGGCGTTGCTCGTTTTCGGTTCGCAGGTGTATTTGTCATTGGACTCCTTGCTCTAACAGACTCTTCGATTCCTCGGATAATATCGCTACCTCGCGCTTCATTTACATGTGAATACAAGGCGCTAACAGATACTTGTTCCAGCGGCAACTTCTGGTACCTGCCCTGAAGCTTCGTCCAGTCCCTTTGAATTTTTATCGGCGCAGTCCATTAACCTCCTTCGCTTGGCGAGAAAGTTCGTGCGAGATAATCAGTCGTCGAATTAATTGTCACAGATACGCTTGTTTTGTGATACGCTTTTGCCAGGGCTTTACGACGCCGCTTGTTACCGATCAAATTTGACAATGGTCTTTTGTATCCAACTTTATAATTTGAAAAATATCCAAAAACTTTTAACTCTCTTAATTGCAAAAAACAAAAATTGGTTTTTAAATTGTAAGTCTGATATTATTTTAAATACTTTCTTATTTTGATATATATATATGAACTTTCTGTTACACCATTAAAAATGTTGCAAAATTTTTGTTCCACGATATTTTTCAGCAGAAATGAAATTTTAAACTGATTTATTTTGTCAGATAAATTTCGGCGTCTGGTTACATTCATCACTTAGATACCGGACATATATATATTTCACAAAGAACCGTTGCTGACCGTTTGCATTCAACAATTGACTTCCGTACATAAATCGACGAGTTTTTGAAATCAAACGATAATTAGTTTGTCCTTACTTTCATCATCATCGCCGACAAGTTATTATCAAATTAGTTGACGTAAAAAATGTTCACCGGCACACTACAAAAGGGATATTTGAGAGAACAGTTTTTAGTTCTAGAACGTTATCGCTGTAATATATTTTGGATTATGTTAATGTTAATACATTTTTTTTTGAATTGAACTGAAGAACCTCCTACGCATCTGAATCACGATGTCGGGCTTTGTTTGTTTTCTTTCGTCAAATGCGTGACTCATCGGATTCTCACGCAGTGTAAGTAGCGACAAACTAAACGTTTCTTGGCCACTAAATTTCAAGCGCTCTTGCATTTGACACTAAAAGTCAATCAAGCAAAGTCGCACGTTCAGAATGCATCTTATAGTGCAAATAAAAACAGTTATAAATGGAAACGCTTTAGAACCCATATATGAGTAAAAAAAAATGTATGAACATATAAACTGTTTCAGTATGTATATATTTTTATACAGGTAAATATTAATTTTTATTTGAAAAAAAAAAAATGACAATGTAATCTAGGAAAATTGTTTAGATTGTTGAGAAAATAATAACTTCATGCACTGGACGCGATTTTGCGAGAGCTGACATAAGTCGGATGAAAAACAGAAGGGCGCCACAGGCATATTTTTGAGTTGCAAGTTTTTATCGACGAAATGGACAAGGGACAAAAAGGAGAAAAAGAAAGAGAGCGTGGAAATAAAAGTGGAAGGATAAAAGACTGAAGTGAGAGCTTGCCGTTATATACCGGTAGTGCCATTTCGGCATCGCGACGAGAAATTCTACGTGTTGAGAGTTTCAGGGGAGGACATGTTACAGGTACAGGATCTCATGAAATTTCCGCATTGCATTCCCATGAGATACGTGCCATCCTTCTTTGTTCGCAGACCTCCCCGCAGCTGTTTCGTCGTTAACCTCAAAACAAGACGAGTCAAGTGTGAATTTGGCGACTTTTGGTTGTGCAATACAAAGTGATACGAAGTTGGCCAAAAAGCATCGTTTAGCTCTCCAAGTCAATAAAGCCATTAATTGTTGCGCAAAAGCGAGATGGTCTTTGGTTCGGAGAGCACTAACATAAGTGTTTACGACAAAACGGAGTGTGCATATATCGGTGAATGAATATTCGTATCCGAGAGAGAGAGAGAGAGAGGACTGCTTCAATTAGCCAAATTGGTTTCATTGATAGCTACGGTAACATTATTTTTTTCGAGAAGTTTGTGAGAACGATTTATCGTTATTTTAACAGGTTTCTTCGCTTTTAGCTGGTGCCACACTTTTAGAGGAGGATATAATCTTATCTTGACAAGTGGATGCGTTTCAAGGTGGAAAAAACCTCATGGCACGAAATCGCGATACACCCCAAGGGATCTCCATGTGGAAGAGAGAAAGGAAAAAAGAAGGCGGCTTGTTGCGCATCAAATGGTGGCATCGTACTGAATTATTTTAATTCATTATTTCGCAGAATTGTGCCTGCGAGAAACGGCGAAACAAATTTCATTGCCTCTCGGAGCAATATCGTTTGCGATGGGAGCGAGCGCAATTCTCTGATGGCGGGCAAATTTATTTTCAAGTTGGATAAATTCAGAGAGAGAAAAAGGTTATAAAGCTTAAATGCATTACTATCAAAATTTCGAATTCGAATACGTAAAAGTGAGAAAGGAGAATAGCCAAGTGAAAGGTGGAGGCTCTTTGTCGGACAAACATTGGCGGTAGCCATCTAGGGAAACGCGCGGGTACACGCCACGGATCTACAATTCTACATTCCGCCGACAAAAGGAACCCGCCTCTCTTCGCTCGACATATCGAGGGGACGAGCCCTTTTCCTGACGGCGTGCGTGGGATGCCGAAGGAGACGTCGGCGTGTATCCAGGTGCCACGAGATTCCTCAGCCGATTCGCAGAAATAAATCATTCCGCGGCATTATATTTCATTCGAATTATTCGACACAATTTATTGCCTCGTCAGTTGCAATTTACTCGCGCGTGCGAACAAAAATATGAGATCCGCTTGTTTGCATTTTTATTGGCGGCATTACATATTAATTTGATTTTGATTCCCGCCGCGGAGCATAATGGAATTATGACGGATGATGTTTCAAGTCCAAGATCAAACGATGTATCATATTTCGAAACAAAGGGTGTACAAATTGTTTCTGCGCGCCCCGCGTGTACAAATTGCCAATCTTGGCCTCTCGAGAAAACTCTCGCTAACTTAATTAGCATGGTAATATAACTCGCACGATGCTACACTTAGTCCCTTTTTATTCCGGTCATTGTGTTTTATTGCCCACCGCATTACACGTAACGTTGACGTGCGATCATCCGTATACGCGTATATTCATAAAAAGCAGCGTTTTATATTCGCACTGTAACTCCCCTTTCATTATCAATTAATATCAAAGCTTCGGGGCTACGAAATTTCCAGCTCGTAAAACGTTAACGATCGAGATGAAAAAGATATTTCTTAATTTTCAAGAATGTTTCATTTCGTAGACTAATATCACTAACGAGCAAAGTAATCGACCAACGTGTATTTTTTACTTGTTCATATATTAACATATTTTCTTAACGCGTTTCTCTGTTTCGACATTTCTACCCGGCGCGTTCGACAAAGTTGCATTCTCTCTGCGCACATGTTTTTGCTATATCTTTTTCCTTCTCTCTCTTTTCATCATCAAGATGTGATGTTTTCAGTCAACGAAATATTGCTCGGATGCGCACCGTGATGAAATATGCGTCGTAATAATTTGTATTTAATTATCGATTAACGATACCGAGCCTTTTTACAGCATTGTGATCGGCAGAAATTAATTGGTCTGGGCGTTATAAAAATAATGGCATTTTTTATGTTTATCCACATTTTATTGTATTACGGAAATTGATTCGGAAATCCTTCGTTATATTTAATTAATCTAAGAGAATGGACGCTTGACCGTTATCTTCATTTTTATTTGTTTCGCAATCATTAAAGTAACAGTTTTTTTTATTATTTTCATTCATTTTGCAATCAATGAAACAAGAGATTTTTTAATTGAAAATGTTGTAATTCGCAATTTATACTTTTATCGGTTTTTACTTCGGTGGGCGGCCATATGTTTAAACCAATTAAACTTTGCCATATTTTTGTTTAGCTGAGCATCGACTGATTTAAAAATCAGCCAAAAATTGATTATACCACTGAGTGAGCTTGTCTATGTACTTAGAATCACTTGTCAGTGAAAGTCAAGTACCACTTCTGCAGGATCCACTTGCTGTAATAGGTAGCATTCGTCACGTCAATGGGATGATGGTACACGATTGTTCCATCGAATATAAATTTCGTTGCTGACTCTCTTATTTAAATTTAAGAACAAAATTCGCCTTCATAAAAACTTATCCTGTGCCATGTTACGGTATAACTTTGATAACGAAAGCTTTTTTTTATTCAGTTCCAACAGAAAATTAGCACATCAGTTGGTGATTTTGATGACAGAGTTAATGATTTTTGAATCCGATTCGAGCACAGAATCTGTGAAATTTTAATTTGTTAAAGTTTCATTAACGATGAGCGAGAGAGAAAGAGAGAGGGAGAGAAAAAAAGAAATCTATACATTCAGGAAGGCAAAAGTTTTTATTCGATTCTCTTATCTCCCAAAATTTACGATATTTAATTTATTGAATTCAATTTACAACGTTAAAAGTACATATTATATACAAACTGAAACATTTATCTGAAAGGTTTAATCATTTGCACGTACGTAAGATTCGGCATCGTTCAAGATATTAAATTAGCATAACTTTTTGTTTATTTTTTTCCTTCCTACTTGGATTTTAGAATCAAAGTGCAGGAGCTTTCGGGTCTGAAAGTATAAGCATGGGCATATACTTTAAAGACCAAAACTTGATAATTCCTGCATATACGGTTTCACGAGCGGAGCCGCCGGGCATTTTTAATTAGGCAAAATTATAAGGTGCGTAATGCGCGAGGATTTGATAGGCGGCATGGATGTGAAGCCTCTGCCTTGCCATCTCGCAGTAAAGCCTACTCAGCGAAATCTTGTCGAGATCGCGACATGACAACCGCAATGGGAGATACGTGTACCGTTAAGCGGGCAACGATAACTAATATAGTATCGTTTACGATCGTCGGTTAGTGCCCGAAAGTCACAAATCTCTTGGCCGCGGGCTATCCATTGAGATGGATGACACCGGCCGAGTCGTGTTTCGAATAATTTCATTAATTCACGACAGCCCATTGATATATTGGATATAGAATCCTGCGCTTACGTTTCGTAGCTTATAATGTCACGCTTACGAGACGGAAAACTTTCAAAGAAAATGATTCATCGAATCGATTAATTTACCATGTGAAATCCATTTTGCAGCATCCCATTGAAAACATATTTAAATTCAGATGATGCACAGGCATCGGAGTAAAATATCAGTGTCATTGACTCTTTTATATTTTCATTCAATCGAATCCGTTAATCAATGTTAAAATCATCAGGAAAAGATACTAGATATCAAAATATATTCAATCAATTAAAAGGACAAATAGTAAAAATATAAATACAAAAATCCAAATCAGCAAATGGAATTGAATGAAACAAGGGAAAATAAATGTTGGTCTGATATTTTTGCTTGTGTTACAAGTTATTATACAGTTGTTACATATAATTCAAATTGCCCAATGAGTCTTGAACTGATAAATGGCTTCGTCGGTAAATCTTGTAGACCCGTGCCTTAGAAGACTCATCAATAGAACATGAGTGAAAAAATGAGATACAGAAGGCACGGCCAAGTATTACTACGAATAGCGATTATTATAGTAAAAGACAAATTACAGCAGCATCGCATCACATATTGTATAAGGTGATAATATTTCAAAACGATGAGGTAAAAAATGCCAACAAATTTATGACGACAAAAAGTTGCAACGCAAAGAAAACATCATTTTACATGGTTCATCTTGCTTGCTGTTTACCATATCAATAGTGAAAGTATCTGTAACGAGTACTGGCGAATTCCTATCGAACAATTTATTAGTCTCGATTCCGTATATTCTTAACATATATTATATTGCTAAACCTTGCCAATTACTAACTAAAAATAAAATGACCATGCTCGATTACTCAAAATAATAATCAATTTCTACTAATTCCTTGTGCCCTTCTGATAAAGTTATCTCGAAAAACAGCGGGCAAAAAACATTTCTATATAAAATCGCGAATGCATCGCTGGATTCTTTATTGCTGCAACTAGTTAAGTGGAAAAAGTAACGAGTGAATAATGATTAATATGAGGCAAATGAACGCGTGCATTTATCAAACGTCGCGGGAGCGTATTAACGTAATTTGAAATATTGTCGTAGAATATTTGAACGGGATCATTAAAAACGTGATTACGGACATGTCAATCCCCCTTTCTGAGCCAGATAGCACTGACGATAGGCACACACGGAAGTGCGTAAATCAACAATGCTCGACTACGCGCACGTACCCAACACATAATGCCCGGGTAATCTCGTTTAGCCGCGGCCTACCCTTTCGTGTAGGCTCTTTAAAAAGTGGACCATGTACACAGCGCTCAGATACTCACATTTTTAACTCGACACCGGTCACCTATCCGTTCGCAAATACATTAAGATAGCACTCGCCTACATAATCCACTTGGGTAATAGATGAACTACTTTTTTAGCCGCACAGTTTGTGGTCCAAGATTTATGGCACGAGAACATTTTTCAAATATGAAAATTTTCTTGTTCGTGCTATCGCTATCAGTATATATATTCAAAGCAGATTTTTTTACATCATGTAGGTTATTCGATAGATTTTCGAAACTGATAAGATACTTCATGATGAATTAATAAATGTCAGGGTGGAAAATACAGATGTTGATATTGAAATGTTACTTAAGGCGTGTGTATAAATAAGATTCACTCTCGATGAAGTCACTTTATAAATTAGACAGTTTCAATATATAATCATCACTTTTGATCTTTCTCATCTTCATTACTTTTTATAAGTTGCAAACTTGTGGTACTAAAATTTTGAGATGGTTCAAGGTAATAGAATTTTGATAATCATAATTTGGTACCTGAAAGTTTATTTTAATTAAAAAATTATTTTTATATGAAATCAAATTACAGAATAATTTTTTGAATCTGAATTTGCACGTGTTGCAGGTGTAAAAGAGCACTTAACAATTTTTATCTTATTGGCTGCGCATGAATTCATTATCACTAAAGTTCAAACGAGAAACTTTTCGGTACGTTCGGATCTTATAGCAGAATAGCAGTAAAGCCAAAAAAGGTAGGACGAAATAAGAAGAAAACTCAAATCCGAATAATCGTAAAAAATGTAAAGCAATGACTTGATTGCGTTGAAGTTGAGATAATTTGTACTCGATTTCTTATACGATTGTCATATAAGAACGGGGCTCTTCTCAGAACTGAAAAAATCCGATGGAATCCAAAGCCCGGAACAGCCAAACTGATGGCTGGTTGTAACGTATGTGAAACACGTGTTTACCGTCATTTTATTGTTGTCAACCAGGGCTGAGCGGCGAATATGCAAATGATATTGTGTGGGTATTACTTGAATTCATCGCTATGTTGCGATTCTTAAATTTTCGTGTCACTCGACGTTTTTAGATTCTTTGTTGCCGAGGCAGCGCTTGTGAAGTTTCGAATTTATACTGATCGATGCAACTCAATCAAGATAACAGAATGCACAACGTTTTTCTCTTTTTTTACATTTCTCTCAAACATGTTTTCCAGAGAACTGAATACAGAAATTGGTATATTTTTTCGTTTTTCGTTCCTATTAACGAGAGACATTAATTAAGTAAATATTGGGCTCTGCTAGACACGTGCCTTTCTATCTCTCTTGGGTGTCGATTCAGTAATGCGGCATAATTTTGCGAACGGCTTATTGAGGTCGCAGAAAGCGTTTCAAAAAATCAGCGGAATCGATTAAAATGTCCTCCGCAGGTGAGGGGATTTAAAGTGCTAATATAAATTCAATGGCAGGTGGATCGCAAAAGCCCGTCATCTTACGAATTAATTAAGAAAGACGGGCTTAGTGTCCACCATCATCAGTTCTTAAATACTACGATGAGGTGGTCGTGTGCGTTTATGCCACTCACCCACGTCGCCTGTATATTTTAAGAAAAAAAGAAATATTAAAGAAATAAATACAAAATAAGACTAAAAAAGTGTAACGTAAGATGCGTTCCACTTTTTCAAGAAATATTCGATTTCGTATATTTTATGTACCGTATTATGCAGAAGATCAGGAGATTAATGGACATGATATTTTGTATCCCGATATTCCTTCACATTCAAAATAATGCCACGAAATCATTGGGAACATCTTTACAAACGTGAATTCAAGAATTACGCAAAAAAA
The DNA here is from genome assembly GCA_025266255.1 of Trissolcus basalis. Classification (NCBI taxonomy): domain Eukaryota; kingdom Metazoa; phylum Arthropoda; class Insecta; order Hymenoptera; family Scelionidae; genus Trissolcus; species Trissolcus basalis. The sequence goes on along the minus strand of JAAMPD010000651.1, from coordinate 11,600 downwards.
AGAAAAAGAAAAAAATTTTTTGTAATCATTTTGAAAATGAAATTTTAATATGATTCGATTCGAGTGTGATGATGTGAAAAATCCGATTTCCTCGTTATTGTGAAACTTTTGCAATTCAACGTAACGAATGTAGGAGATGAAAGTCAATGACAATTTTATACAGCCGCGTTTCTTCGATTTGATTATCAATTCATGGTGAGTCTTTTTTTCACGACCGACAGAGAGTGTCGTTATTAATTATTCCGCTATTTTAATAACGGTGACATTGCAACATTAAAATCATATATCAAGATCTTTCAGGATGTATTCTATGAATACGTAATGCAACTCGTTCGCCGATAGAATATTGTCAGGGATTACTGCGCTTTTGATATTAGCAAGTGAGAAATAATTACTTTAATGTCTTATCTGCTCTTGAAATCGTCTTAACTGTGCGTGTGTGTGCTCCGCATTTAACGAAATAATAACTATATATCCAGCCAGCAAAAGACGAATACTTTGAAATTTTGTATTAATGGATAACGAGCCCGCCGCGGTATTATCTTTTGCGATTAGGTTACAGTGTGCAGGATCTTAATAACAATAAATTAAATTGGCAATTAAAAGATGATTGGAAAAAATGTATTTCAACGATTTATCTTAAGTAGTAAATAAACTCAGAAGCACCAGCTAAGGTTACAATTCGAAACAAATAAATTCAATATGGTACACACACGTTGAACTCGAAACTTTTATCTTAAAACTGTTTTTCAAAGATAAGAAAACTGACAATTTTTGTCCAGCTGAAGAATTTGTTTTGATCAACTACTACAGAGATGAAAAGAAAAAAGATCCCTATATTATATTTCCAAAAGTATCCGGCTATTCATTATAATCCTGAAAGGGTTTATTTATTTCTCTTACGAAAATGATACGTTTAACCTATAACGATCCTATTAGTGTCTTTGAGAATAGAAATATCTGATCTTATCTTTGGATCAGACGTCGCAGCCTTAATCGACGTATGATTTCAGCTGGCATGCATATATTCTATGCTCGAATACATTTTATGGGACGAATAAAAATAAGGAAAAATCTTAAACTGCAAAATGTTATAATAAACAATGTCACTCTTCTTTTTGAACTGAACTGGTTTCGTGGATAAAAAATTGAGATTTATTAACAAACAGGCAATATATTTGAAATTTGAGAATATCCTAGTTTATTTGAAATTGTTGCTCGATAAATATTAGATATAGGTGTATAAGGTATACTTATCTTTCTGAATTGACCAGTTGCACGTATGTTATCAGCTTGATCGCATTTGCGTGCACGGATAGCAAGCAATTTTAAGAACGTAACGCGCGATATCGTTTAGTTTCTTGTCATCATATAACTATAGTTAGCGTCATTCTTGCGACCGCTGCAAAACTCAGAGACTCAACATGGAATGTGTCATGCGCGACTAAAAAAAAGCTGTCTCGCGGTTTCCGCACGCGAAAGTCAGGAAAGTTGAGTTTTTTTCCTATGTTTATTCGGACGAGCGTATACACTGCGGTTATGCTTGGAAGGAAGAAGGTTCCTGAAACTTTTTTCCGACACGAGTAAAACATTGTTTTTTTTTTCAATTTCCTGTACGTGAAAACTTTTGATTAAAATACCTACTGTGTAATCAGACAGTTTTTTTATTTTTGAGTCAACTAAAGTAAACGAATCAACACACTGCTGCAGAATCTCATAATGGAAAACTAACTATTAGTTTTGTTTTGTTTGTTTTTATGTTTTTTTTTTTTGAAGGTGAAAAAGAATTTGCGAAAAAAATGTAATTAATATTGTTTCGAATGTTTCATGACAAGGTTCATACAATTATAACGATTATTAATGATCACACGGGGGCCACGAGCGAATTCATGGATTGCTAAAAACGTAAACAACAGTTTTACACCATGCTGCGCATTTTAAATCGCCGCGATGCATCAGAAGCAACAAACGCATGGGCAAAATAAATGAACATCCACGATAGTCTAAGTGTAAAGATTAACGACATATCGAAAGCAATCATTTGTCTTACGCGGTTGGCAGTGAAGGTGTCTCTACACCCTCTTTACTTTTTGTTCTCCATCGCTCGTATTTCACTTGATTGCGGTAAAACATAAAGCTAATATCAAATGTAGAACGATTTTTCATTCCTGCGAGAAAAAGGGTCGTCGACGAGTTGTTGGTTTTATACACTCTCTAAATTTGAAAAAGTGGAATTTTCACTTTTTTTGGAAGTGAATGGTTTGTTCACTTTGTAAAAAGTGCGTTTGACTTCCAAAAAGTGGAAACTTACTTTTTCAAAAAGCGTAAGTCTAAAATCACTTTTTGAAAAGTCCGTCCGTCTTTGAATAAGTGAAAACTTACTTTTTCAAAAAGCGTAAGTCAAAAATCACTTTTTTGAAAAATATGTAATTTGTCTCTCCAACTTGAAGTTAAAATTGATTTTTCATAATTCTTTCAACAATTTCTAGATAGAACGAAAAAACAAATATAAAGTATTGATACTTTCTTTGTAAAGTTTACTAGCCAATTTTTCGAACCTAATTGAAAAATATCAATCATTTATATATTCATTAGCTCTATTTTCAGTAACAGTGAATGTTATTTTAAACAGAAAAAATATGGCGTTAGTACAAAACAACAATGCACTCTGATTTGTACAGATGCACACGGTTCAAGTGCACACTGTTCGAGTGCACACCGGGCAACTGCACACCGTTCAAGTGCACAGGTAATATTTGGTAAAATTTGTTTGTTTAAAATAAACAAACAAATGCAAAATAAATAAACGTACAGAATAACCAATCGTACAAAATAGTTTTTTAATTAACAAACAAATACAAAAGAAACAAAACGTACAAAATGAATAGTTTTTTCAATGAACAGACAAATACAAAATAACTAATCGTACAAAACAAGTGTATTAACAAAAAATGTTCAAATTTTTCATTTATTAAAATTGGTTTTACTTTAATACCGTTTTGAAATATGGTTATTTTGTATTTGTTTGTTAATTGAAAAAAATATTTTGTACATTTGGTTATTTTTTAAGGTGAATGCAGTGTTTTTTCCGAAGCGTAAATTTTACGCGAACGCTTCGGCCGAAACGTAAATTTTACGCGAACGCTTCGGTCGAAACGTAAATTTTACGCGGACGCTTGGCCGAAGCGTTCGCGAAACAACTGCGCATCTACTTCCACGCATTAACGTACGGAAACGAGCATAAATGAATGAAATTGATGATTATTTTTTTAGAATATTTTATCAAAAAAATTAGAATTTACGTTAATTTTTTAACAAAATCTCTCAAATTCCTGGACTAAAAAAATTTTCATCCAAGTTGATATATTTTGTTTTACTAGATATGGAAAGAGAATTATTTTTTGTTACGTCAAAACGTTACAATATTATTTTCACTATAATAGTATATAAAATCCCGCACGGACGAAAGTATATTTTTAAAATATAAACAAAATATATTTTTCGTTTAGAAAATATATTCCGGTAATAAGTATCCTATTTGATTTATATTTTTTTTTATGAATTCCATTATATAAATTTATAAAATATAAAATAGAATATATTTTGGCGGGTATATTTTCGTCCGTGAGGGATCGATTGTACAAATTACAAAAAATTATGCCAAATGATAATGAAAATTAATTCGAGCAAAGAATTTTTGATTTTTCTAAGGTAATAATGTGTTGATAATCATTTTTTTGATGTTGAAATTTTAAAGAACCAACACGGATGATCAAATACTTGATATATCTCCTTCTACAAGCGTGAGATACTCACAAACACAAACATATTTTCATTTTTATATATTAGTAAGGATATAAAAAGTATGGTATTATATAATACCATACTAAAAGAATGGAAAAATTTCTATAGAAAAATCTTTTTATTGATCTTTGATCAATAGAAAGAAAATATTCTGAAAAAATAATCATCAATTTCATTCATTTACGCTAGTTTCCGTACGTTAATGCGTGGAAGTAGATGCGCAGTTGTTTCACGAACGCTTTGGCCAAGCGTTCGCGTAAAATTTACGTTTCGGCCGAAGCGTTCGCGTAAAATTTACGCTTCGGAAATAACACTGAATTCGCCTTTATTTGTTTGTTAATCAAAAAAACTTTATTTTGTACGCTTGGTTATTTTATATTTTTTGTTAATCAAAAAAACTGTTCATTTTTGTACGTTTGATTATTTTGTATTTGTTTATTCATAAAAAACACTTTTTGTTTTGTACGTTTGGTTATTTTGTATTTGTTTGTAATTGAAAAAGACATCATTGTTTGAGTGCTTGAACAGTGATGTGCATCTGACTAATGCGCACTTGAACGGTGCGCCCTTGCAACCTTCCTAACAAATATAACTAAACAATCATTCCATATTAATGTTCTATATTAGTTAATCAATTTTAGTGGCCATCAAACTTCAAACACTGAAACTATTTTTAACTATGTTATAATATGCCATATCTAAAAACTTGATTAACATAAAATGGTTGATAAATCAGTAGCTTATTTTGATGACAATTTTTAACGTGGACGATGGAGCAATGGACTAAAGTGCTGACTAAAGACTGACATATACGGGGACGAGGGATCGAATCTCAAGGCAGACAAAATTTCTTCACAATATTTCTCTGATTAAATTTTCCAATCAATAAAGTTATCTTGAGTATCAAATTATGAAGCAAATTTGGTTAAATAATAAAAAACATTAATATATAAAATATGTTAAATGTAATTGCATAATGATTGATTAAAGTGTAAATGCCAACGGTCGGCCGACGGTCATCGAATTTTTGCCAACAACATTTGAGCAGTTTGTTTTTTATATATGGGATTAAATATAATTATTCCTTCATTTTAAATAGGTAGTTTTCATTATGTTTTAAATAATAAGATGGTCTATTTATTTTCCGGTCAAAATAAGTCTACTTTTATAAAAAGTGAAAACCACTTTATCAATAAGCAAAATTCCACTTTTTTGAAAAAAGTACTTTTTCAAAAAGTGAATATTCACTTTTTCAAAGTGGAGCAATCTGGACTTTTCGAAAAAGTGAATAATCACTTTTAAAAAGTGACTTTTCACTTTTTCAAATTTAGAGAGTGCTTGGTGCAATTTTTTTTACCGTCGCGAGTAAAGCAATGTGACAAGTGATTGACAAAAAATGCTTCGGTACGTTCTTTTTTCGCACAAAACAATTTTCAACAAACACTTAACACCAAACTAATGATGCTATTCCTACCAACTTTTCAACATTCGTCAGACCAACTTTTAATTTGTTCAAACTTTTGGTTTTTCACTATTGATAATTTATGCCAATATTGTTCATCGAAACTAATTATAACAATTATGAATAAATATATACGAATAGAGTAATAAGTGTAGATAAAAATGTATTAATTATAAATAAAGAAAATAAATTGTCCGTTTATTTCGATTATTTGAATTCACAAAAAGTATTACATTTCTGGATGGAGGAAACATATGAACCTTGCGCGAAGAAGAATTTATAAAATATTTAAAGTATTTTTTTGCTGCTTGCCAAAATGGTATCACATTCCAGTATTATTTAATTGCAGGTTGGAGATAATTAAACTGCGTCTGCAAGCGCTGCGTAGAGAATTTGTCTATTTGCATGCTCATGTTAAATTAAAATTGCAGTCGCGGGTATAATTTTTGACGTAATCTACAAATGACAACTGCTACATTGAGATTAGTCGGAGTGAATTATTCAACCGAATTAACATAATCTTTGTTTTTAATCCGCGAGTATAATCTAAAATGAATATTTAATCATAAAAAGTTACGCTTCACAAATGTTTTAAAAACTTTCCGGCGAAATTAGCAGTTAAAGTTTCATCGAAGAGCCAATTCATTATATTTTATATACTTCAGACGCGCACGAAAACTTTGTTTCATGCATTTACATATGAATGATGTATTCAGATAAAGTTCTCAAGAAACGAATCCGGTCTATTTATTATCCGGCCAGTTTGTATATAATATCATTCTCATCTCAATTATATATTACCATTATAATAGTTATTTATTACAAAAAAAATCAGGATTCTATTACAATTAGAATAGCGTCATAATTTATGTATTTACATTGAATGTAATTAAATTTTGCTTCTACATGCTTTTGATAACAAATTTTCAACTGTTTTCATTTGAAAATTAAAACATTTCATAGTAATAAACAATCAGAGGGCAAAATAATTCAAACCGAGAATGAAAATTTTGGTAGTTGACCTGATTATGTGAAGAAAAATAGTCTGGTAAACTGAGAGAATTTAGATTAGAGCGTCACGTGTTGTACTCTGCATTTTGAGAGCGAATTCTTGAAATCTCAGACATTGTTCCTCCATCCTCCGCGTAAATACACGAAATAAATATTCATAACTAACAAAAATCTCATCTACGGGAAATAAAAATTGCAATAAGCATATGCAATATATAACAAAAAGAAAAAAATATTCATCTTGCTCAGCAGGAATTACAAAGTCAGCAAAATGGAATCGCACATTGAAAATCTGACACCTACACATCAACAAACACATTTGTGATAAAATGATTTGACATATTCTATTAAACCATAATAAAATTTTAAATTGAAAAATCGTTTTGTTTCAAAGGTGATGTATATATAGGCCAAACGTTTTATTGGAGTTGGAGAAAAAAATTGTGCCTTTAGCAGATTGGAAATTTGGATTGATTGAAAGCAGGATGATTTAAACTGTCGATTCTTTAATTGATCCGGAAATCCTCTTTTGTGGTCAATTATTGGTTTGCAAGGCTGATTTTAGTTGTTGGCTAGATCACCGATTGGACTCTGTCTATTAACGAACATGTAAAATGAAGACCTCTTATGTCACAGATATAACGTCACATGAACACCCCAGTACTCAATATACCTTTTTCTCTTTTGTACAACTTTTCATTTACCAGTGTAACTGAGATTCGTAATTATCTTATAAAATGTACGTTAAAAAACCCACTCAGTCGAAAATGAAACAAAAATGTTGAACCATATTAAGCTATATAGAGTTGATAAAAAACACTTCCTCCAATTTGATTCAAAAGATTTGAAAAGCACACGAGAGTTCTCTAAAATTGAAACGTACGCCTGGCAGAGGATGATACAAAATCGTTGATCTGCTACGTTTCTTGTCTTTGTGCAAATTTTTTTCAATCGAGCTGAAACGTGCATTGCGACATGGATTAAAAAAAAAACATTAATCAAAATATCAAAGTTTATTTCACAGAGGAACGCAGAAACAATGATGACAAAAACAGGAAGAATATGTTCTTTTTTTTTTGTTTCAATAAAAGTCAACTGAAGAGATAAAAAAAACATACATTAGAACGATAAAAAGCACGCGATAACTCGAAACTTGAGTTCGAAGTTATCTCAATGGAGCTTAATAACAGAGCAACACAATCGTGGCATGATATCCTGTCGATTAATTTTGCAAGAGTTTCTTTGAAAATACGTTCCTATGTTTTCATTAGTTCATTAAAAAGCCCTTCGCAGCTGCAACAGCTTGCCCCACTTAGTTCTTAGTTTCTTATACCGACAGTTTTAACAAATCAATTTCAAACATGTGTTATGCATTGTTACACTTTTTGTCTTTTTCGCGTAAGCTCGTAGGAAAAACTCACTCTAGGGATATTTTATGTTTGCAAATGACCTAACTGCTGTACACAATATATCGAGCGCGCTGTCACATGCATCCATGAATATGTTTCTTTGAAATTTCAACATACTAAATCATTTTGCGCTCTTTTCCAAAGTTTCAAAATATGAATGAAAAATATTTAGAAAATCGAGTAGATAACTTTTACAATAAGAAAACTTTGCTGACGGAATAGGGGATGTGTGAAATGGCAGAGAAAACGAAAAAGGTCAGGGAAAATGCAATGTTGATACTGTTGGAAATATAAACGACAAATGTTTTTCCCCCGTTGAAACCGAACCAGTTTTGTTATACGAAACTTTTTCGAATTGATTTTATCATAGAGGTGGCTGCGATCCTTTTGTGGCTCATTTTTGATAATAAAGTGCACTTATGTCGTTGTTCAAATGAGATAAAATGGAAGATTTGCGACCGAAATGATACAACATTACAAGCGACAAGTAAATCATTTGATTTCATATAGATGTTAAAAAGTTGAATTTCATATATAACTTTTTCATAACTTTTCATTTTGTTCCAGGTAAGCGATGAGATTTTTCCACGATATATCGATACACGTGAGTGACTTGTAAAATTTGATCCACCAGCGATACAATTTCTCAGTTTTAAAACATTATTCTCGGCATTATAAAAGTAAAACATTTTACATAAAAATATGTTACAAAAAAAAAAAAAAAACTGGGTTAAAATCTAATTTTCTAGACCAACGAGTTAATACAACTCATTCACTTTAATTTCGTTCTGTAATACTTTTTTAATACAAAAAAAGTAGAAAAAATCTGTGTAACACGTAATTTAACACTAATGTTTCTATAGATATTTTATAAACTGATTATGATGTGAAATTACGAAGAAACGTCGAAAGCTCTTTTTGCAGATCATGTTGTATTTCCCTTCTTCATTTGCCTGCTCGAGTGAAATTAAATGTTATTCAAGAAAAAATGAGATTGCACCCAGAAAGTTGCGTCTGAAAAAACATCAGACTCATGATGTTATTGATTGTTTTTTTTTTTTATATTTAATTGCATTCGGATGAAAATAGTATTGATATGTACACCGTTGAATAATGCTTGATGTCGATTGAACGTTTGATCTTGAACAAACCTTCTTTCCGACGCGTGCACTTGAAAAACAAACTCGAGTGGTTTTTGAGTTACAACAGAGAACTCATGTCGGAAAATGCACTGAATCTCGTACGGAAAATGTATTCATTTTGAAAGCAAATTTAGGCGAAAAACGGCAAAAAGGTTGATGACTGTGATGCTAATTCGATAATACCTTCATTTGGATATCCGCCGATGCAATATTTTTTCCACTTTTCATTCGTTTCATTTTTATTCCACTTTGCACATTGGTGAAAGGTATATCGACTTTTTTTCTTCGCCATTTTCTATCACAGTTGCAGTTTTTGATAATTTTTGATTACTCGAAAAAAAAAACCCCCCGAAATTAAAAAAGTTGAACAAATTGTAACGCAACTTTTGTAAATTTCAAATTTTTGCAGTCTATGAATTATACATTAAACTGTATCACATCACGTAGAAAGTTATGTCGCCTATATAACTATTAAGTTTCATCGGAAATACAGTTCGTTATTTTGTCACGTATCTCACCTAGTTACACGATCTTCACTGTGAATGTGAATTTTAATTCTCATGACGTCTTTTGTCCGCGCGCACAATCAGACACTGATTTTCTAGACGTTCAATAAATAATAATTCCATTTGAATATAGAAATTGTTTTTGCACCGTTCAAATAAAGGAACATCTAGCGGCACGAATGTTGTATATTACATTGCACAGAAATTTTTTTACAAAGTTTTCAAGACGAAATATATGACATTATTTTTTGCTTGTGAAGCACACTGTTTCATGAAAAATTGATGATACTAAACGACGTGGCAATTATGGTTCAAAGCCCTTGCGTTACTATTAACTTGTAAATTTGTTTGCTAGTATTAAGAGATCTTGTATTAATGTTTAACACACCCGACTATATTTATTCGTTTCTATAGATCAAAACTTTACACTAACGACGATATTGTTGCGGATTTCTTTTTTTTTTTCACTCGAGCTTATGCAAAATGCATGTGTGTATCATCCAATACACCACGGGTTTCTACACTGTTACGAAGACTCATCTTGCAGTCATTTATTATTAATTTATTAACAAGCTATCGTATATTAAAATGGCAACTATCAATTATTATCACGAGGAAAGTTGAAAATTGGACGTTTTAAATTGGTCGAGTTGACGTTTGTGACTGCGTGAAAAAGCCGGATGTTACAACAAAAATTACATCATTTTTGGGGACAACGGCATTGAAGTGACGTTTAACGATGAAATAATAATTGAATGAATATCACTAGGCGGGAAAATTCGTTGTCTAGTTTGCGAACGTGCTTAATTATACAAACCAAATTTCGTCACGTTAATCCGCGAAAATGATGAAGCAATCGGATTTTTCCTGACAGTTTCATGGCAATTCAATTTCACGAAGGACGTCGCGATCATAGCATATTCGCACCATTGAAACGTCACATGCAAGCACATTTCCATTTATCATGTAGATATGAATGAAGCCCGTTTGGAGGGTTCATTGCGCTTTTTCCAAGCACGGAAAGAAAACCGCCCGCCGCTCTGCACATTTCGCAGGACTCCCTTGTCCACCGATCATAAAATAGCGCGCTTTAGAGTTACTGCTTGATTGCGCAAATGCGTCTGGTGATTTATCGTCCTGGATGCTCGATACAGTTATCTTTTCGCTCACGCCGCCTATTCGCTTCGACTTTTCAACTTTTGTTGTCCATCGGTATCTCGCGCGCGATACTCCAATATCTCTCGTGCCTGTTCATGTGACCCTGTCAGAAATACAACCTCCGTTGCACATTTTTCATCCAGATTTTCCGCTGCCTTTTCTCGTTCTCTTTTTCATCAAGATATTCCTTTAAATGGCAATTAAAGTTGTTGAATTAACAAGTTTAAACTTTGTACAACAAACGTTTCGCTTGGATCAAAATTTACTTTTATTTTACGTAATCAAAGTTTCAAAATCCCCTGATGCACATACGATATTTTTTCCCCGACAGTCATTCCGTTGCGTGATTATAAGCTACATCACATTTTCCTTCGAATGTTGATTTTATTAGCTTTGCTTCAATTGCCTTTTATCTTTAAATTTAACTTTTTTTTTCATTTTGCATATAACAGGCATGTTTCTTTTTTTTTTTTACTTCTCGCGTATCCTTCTGATAACAACTTTGACATTTAATGCTTGCACAATTTAGTTGGCAGATTTTATCGTCTATTTTTTTCAAAATTTACAACCTCGGCACTTGACTGTACGTAGCTTACAATGTATGCTTGCGAAAAAAATATAATTTTTACGATCTAAAGCAATTGCGAAAATACAGTTTTGAAATGTTAAAAACAATTGTTTGACGCAAAAATTTATCGTACGAAAAATGTAAAAGAATTCTAACGATATTGGAAGTATTTCATTTTTATAGCTATTTTTCGGTTATTTTTCTTCATTTTTATGATACCGTTGTAACATTGAAGTTGGCTGGATGTTCATTTTGTGACTGTGTTCATGTGTCACAATTTTCTGCTGCAGAGAAAACGGGACAAAATAAGATGAGAAAAAAAACCAATAAGAATATATGAAGAATAGACAGAAGCCCACATGGATGAGAAAATATGTGTCGAAATAAATGTAGATTTTGTATTTTTATCATAGTTTTTATTAAAGTCAAATAATTATATTAATATAAAATATATTTTCATGTACATGGAAGAACAGATCGAATAAACTAAATTATCTAATTAGAATACAAACTAAAAAAAAACATAAGTGCTCATAAAAA
>JAAMPD010000650.1:0-41796 GCA_025266255.1 Trissolcus basalis | reverse complement strand
GATGCATTAACAGTTGATTGGATGTTTATACATCATGTTAAATTATCCATAGCAGGCCTCGATCAACTAACATTTATTATTATTTTGTTATAACTTGATTATTTCGGTCATTTTACAAGTGCTTCTCAGAACCTTTCTCATATAACAATGTAATGGATATTTACCGTTCGCTTCAAACACTGTAACATAACTGACAAAATTGATTGATTATTCACGAATAATAAAGTCAAAGTCAAAATTATTGTCATTAACATGGTCAGTGAAGTTATATTTTTTCACAAATAGTCGATGTTTTATTAACAACAAATTTGGACGAACTTTAGACAAAGCTTAAAATTCGCGAAAATGTAAATAAATGATATTGCAAAAATATTTTATTAGAAACAGTTTTCGAATAAAAATATATTTTTGACAAAATTGCAAAGCACTTCTGTATTTGTTGTCAGAGTCATGCCTTTTATTTCAACTTGTGATAAATTTTCTCTGCTCCTATGTTTCTCAAAAGTGATTTTTGAAACTAGAGGATAGAACATCGTCGGTGACACGGATAAGATTATAAAATGTCATCGTAACTGATTTCAATTCCAAAAATTTTTAATTCTAAAATTAAATCTAGTTCCGCAAATTTCGATTTCACTAGTTATAAGGTTATTTACTTCAATAATAAATTCATTTAAATAATCAGAAGGTGAATATGGTGAATACTAATACCCAATGGTGGGCCACACTAAATTGGTGTTACGTTCGGATTCTGGACCGAGCTAGAATTCAACCGTTGCCCAACCGTAGCCATTCGTGAGCCATAAGTGGCCCAATCGTAAATTTCTACTTGGGTACTTACATATATGAGACTTCATATATGGTTTCGAATATAGGTTTATATATGATTACATATCGTTATACTGACATAAATTATTGTTCAAAATATGACTACACAAAGTTTGACATATAATACAAGTGTTATTATATTGTTGTAGGAATATGTATAACGAGGGCATATATGTATGAATGATTCATGAAAGAGAAATGTGACACGGGAGCATATATACGAGAGATAAATATTGTTAATGAAAGCTGTCAGATAGAATGTGAAATGAATGTTAGAAATGAAGTAATGTTTATGAATGAACAAAAAGGCTATTTACTATTACTCTGGATCAATAGTTATCAATCCAGCCAATTCGGCTGGCGTGAATAGCGAATACATTCAGGAATGGCAATAACGTTGATAGGATAGTAATATAATTATCACCTGTGCAATGGATTCAATAGTGGGGCTTTACGCGTATAATTAGAAACAGCGGGATTGAACGGTTGTTGAGAAGGGTCCGTGAAAAGGAAGCGGAGTCAGGGGGATGCTGTGTGACAGGAAATGCCAACGATGGTTCGCGGACTACAAGTATAATTTCATGCAAATACACCTCATCATTCTGCTCGCGGAGGAGTGGAATATATTAATTCGCTAATGCACCTGGAACCTCTTGAAATTAGATTTCAACTGATTTGGAGAGAGCACCACGCACCAACTCTGCGCTCATACTTCAGTTTATCGCGCGTTTCGGTCAGCAGAGACACCGCCCGCTAATGCTTATTTCCGAGACCCTACACCACCAAAGACCCACCGGCTATTTATTATTCATCGTACAAAGTAATACAACATCGCCGACTAGACCAGTTGTTCATCAATCCGAGAATGACCATCTTCGGTATTTTGCACATCATTATCACCACAAAACAGAACACCGAAAAAAATTCTATCAATTATTATAATTCATAACTGAAAAGCTACTGAACTGTACAGTATATGGGGAAACAAATTTAAAATTTCTACAAAATTATTTAAATTTTTACAGCAAATTTTGATGAATGAGCAAAATACAAAATTAATAACATTAATTTTTCATGTTCATTTCATTAAAATTTGCTGCAAGATTCAATATTATTTCTTGAATTTTAGATTTGTCTCCCATATACTGTACAGTTTAGTAAATTTTGGCAGAATCTTTTTCTTTGTGTATAAGTAAATATGATAAAAAGAAATAATATCCAAATTTGACTAAAAAAGTACTACATTTTAATTTAACTTACACATCAACAATTTTTGTTTGTTTGTTTGTTTGTTTGTTTTTTTTCATTTGCAATTTATGTTTTTCAAAAAAAGTATTTGTTATGAAACATTCTGTTTCTTATTAAAAAATTAAAATTTAAGAAATTCCATCAAAACAAAATTTATTTCCTAAATTCAGTATATCGAAAAATCGATATTGTCACCATGGGTAACGAGTTTGTTATGAAATATATAAAACAAAAAAGAATAAACCCAAAACTGATAATGTTACATTAAAATTTATATTTTTTCTGGTTCCAATTGGATAAAAGAAATAGCTGGGTAAGTGCCTTTTATAATTTGGAAGAAATTATTTATCTTCTTTATTTCAAAAACACTACTTTTCATAGTTACATTTGTTTTATCTTTATAAACAAAAAAAAAAAAAATTTTCAACATAAAACATTGCTCACGTCCCATGATAAAGAAGTTCTCTAGATTATCCATGTCCCAAAGTTTCTAACTTCAGTATGAATCCGCCTTAAGAGTAATTTTAAATTTTGGCGCGAAACCCGCAACTTGAATTTCTATTCTCAACTTCCCAAATTTTTCCCTCCGTCATTCCTTATACATTTACTTTAAAAAAAATTATTTATCCACTTTTGAAATTTCAATTCATTTAACATTAACAGAATTTAAAATTTAATAACAAAAGTTTAAATAAAAAAATGAAACAAAGTTTCAAGACAAATAAGTGTGATTAAAGTTGAAAGAACACAACTAGAGATTGAAAAAATTCTAGTTTATAATTATTTAAATCGGTAGAATCGTGAATGAAAAAAAATGTCATGTTTTTGTTGTGACTTACAATCCGCGCCGTGAACATCAAGTTATCGAATCGCTGACAAGATGAAGGCGCAATGTAGACCCGCGCTCATTTGTCAAAACGCATAAATGTAACGGATTGGAGCGAACCCGCTTCGTTCATCATCGCTCGACATAAACAATCAGTCGTGATTTCAGTTGTCCCGTCGTCGGGATATAAGCCGAACGCGGCCCGAGCTGCTCATTTCGGCCGAGGCGATCGCACCGACAATGTCGGGACGAAGTGACAGTCCGACTTTTTTTCACGGCCAGCCCTGGTCCAGCTGGATTGAACGATTAGGACGCGACAAGCCACTGAGTGAGTGATCATCCTTGCACCGCGAACAATAATTCTGTCCGCGAAAACGACCGCTTGTTGAATTCCATCGCCAAGTATTTATCTGACAAACATAACCTCCATATGTAAATTCATGCCTGTGTACATTTTGACCCGAGGGTTATGTTTATTCTAATGTCAACTTTGTTTACGTTACGCGACAACAAATTTTACCACCAAAATGTCAAGTTGCTCAGAAGCAACAACATCAATCTTACAATAAATAATCACAAATATTCAATTTGATCATTCAAATTTTACGAATTTTTCTTTTCAAGCATGTTTTAAACATTTTTTGACACCCGTGTTCAGTTTTGTTTTTTATAATAATTTTTATTCATTTCAGACAGGTGAATGTTGTTTATAAAATTTAGTTGATTAATTTTTTTTTCACAGGCGACGATGAACCAGAAAGTGAACCTTCAAGTTCAGTTACACGTCTCGCAGTTGAAGGTAAAGTATTAATACAAGTTTCCGAAGAGGAATATTTTTTTTCTCGTCTAACCGAGATGAATCATCATCAAAGAAAAATAACGAGCAATTTAATCAAGTGATTCTTTTCATTTACAGATATCGATTTATACGGATTTTGTCCTGAAAGAGATACTTTTTATGGGGTCGTTTGTGAGATATGTAATGCTATTATCAAACCTCAAGCTTTGATCCAGCATATGGGTAAGAACAAAGACAAACAATTCAAAATAAATATTCACAATAATCAGTCATAAAGAAACTATACAAACTATAAAATGGAAAATTTGGAAAATTAAATGAAAAGAAAAATAACAAAAGATTAAAACAGCTTAACTAAAACCGGTTTGATCGATTTGCAGAAAGTCGTCACCCATCAGGAACAGGACCTCTGCAACCGCCCTCGACCCCCGTACAAAAACCAGCTGTGAAAACGCCCTACTGCAAGCTATCGAAACTAAAGAAAAGCCAGTCGACGCCTCAGCTGCAAGTTAATGCAAATAAAGTATCCAACCATGCGTCGAAGAAGCCGTCGGAAACCGGAAACCTTCACCCGTCGCTATCATTTTCTCTGCCGCAGTCGCCAGAACTGTTGCAGGTCCAACAGAACTTCAACAACGGCAGCAACGGCGCTGGTGGAGTGAGCTCGTCGAGCCCAGTCAAGAGCCCGGGTCAGCCTAAGCGAAAGAGGTTCAAGGCTGAGCGGTCTTTGCTAAAAGACAGGGAATACGACCCGGACCGCCACTGCGGAGTCATGATCGATGAGACATCCAAGCCCTGCACCAGGTCGCTCACCTGCAAGGCACACACGAGTCGTCGCTGAGGCGAACGGTGGCTGGTCGAAGCAAATCTTTCGACAAGCTCCTGGCGGACCACAGAGCTTCCAAGGAACTGCCGGTGCGACAGACGAAACTCAATTCATCGACGGACTCGCAAGTTGCAGCCTCTTCCACGGTGACTGCCGATTCGGAAACGCCAAAATCGCCGCCGGTTCTGTCGCTGCCAGATACTTACCCACTGCCACAGGTGCGCAGAAACGCCGAATCTATTTCTCGTCATCTTTTTCATACCATTCAGTCACGCTTTCTATTTTTTCTTTGTCATCCATTGGTTATAAAGTGGGAACCTTTTATTTGTTAGACATTTTTCGGTTGTCATTTTCATTTTATTTTGTACTCGAATGAGTTCTAAATCAGGTATTCCACTTTTTGAAAACATCAAGAAGTATTCGATTTGTTTGTGAAAAAGAAGTTAATGATCTTAAAAATGTTGGTTCAATTGAATTTTCATTTGATACGGAATGTTGGTATGTATTCAAAGTATGCAGAAACGATTATTGATTGAAGTGAAAAATTTGAAAGAATAACATTCTCTGAATTAACATGGTTCATGAAAAATATTTTGTGGCATGAACATGTTATGTTTCTTGTTTTGTTTAATTAGTTTATGACAAACAAAAGATTTCAAATAATTTAAACAAAAATGTAGAATTTACATCTTTTCAATTCTGTAAAAGGTTTTAAACATTTTAAAAAGTGGAGTTGATTGGTTTGTCCGGGCAAGTTCAGAATTAATCTTATTCATTATTTCAAAAAAAAAAAAAACAACAAACAAAAACAACTGATGAGAAAACCTAGAATATTGTAACAAGTAACCTATTATAAAGACCACAACATCTTCCCTCAAATGTGTAACAACAGTTCATAAACTTTGCAATGTAATACTGTACTCATACAATATACATTGTAAATTTACGACAAGATTTGTGTTCTTTATAACATGGCAACTAATATCAAGATATTACAATATCATAAGCTCAGTTGAACCACCCTTCAGAATTCATAGTTCACTAAACTAAGTTGGAAACAAAGTCGATCGTGCGGTTGATTGTTTTGTTTTGTTATTACAGGCTGTTGATTTGCTTTATCGGAGTCTGGCCCCGCACAGCTCCTCTAAACCTGTAAGGCATGGTTTATTTCGTTTTTACGATCCCCCTCAAGCCGAACTTTACAACTCATCTGTTGACTTTATTTCAGACCAAACTCGAGGAGGAGTTTGCCGCCGAGATGGACACCTCGGTCTCGACCCCAGTCCAAGCAACCACGAGTTCCACGATTGCGCCAATCTCGACGGTACTGCCATCCCTGTCGCCGTTGGCCAGTGCTGAAGAGTCGCCGGGGGTCATCGCGGCCCAGCCATCAGCCACCGAATCTCTCCCGCAAAACCAGAACTTGTTTGCGTCGCTGTCCAAAAGCTACAACGAGTTCAAACCCGCCAAGTTCGAGCAGGACCACGTGGCCAATGGCAAACGCATCATCAACTGCACCAACAGCAAGAGCAGCATTGCCTTTGGCAGTTCTGGCTTGAGGAACAAGTGCGAGTACCCGGAGAGTTACATCCAGCTGGAGGCGACCGCCACGGCCACCCACTTCAGCGACATCTCGTGGTCGAATTACCACCCGGAGCCGCTGGCTGTGAGCCGGTGGCTGAGACTTACATCAAGCCGGAAGCAATACCACTTCAATATTCACTGACACAAAATCCTCCCCACTCCGGGCTGAGGCCAGACTACGCTGTTCATCTACCTCCGTTTGCGCTCAGAGGCCAAAAACGTAGAGCTCCGAGTGCTCGAAGATGTTCTTTTTTAATTTTGATCCTGTCACTTTTCCACATTTGTTATGTTTTTTTTCTATCTGAAAGATACTTTTTGTAGATGTTTGCTGAATTTAGGTTCTATTTTCAGTTCTGTTGATATTTCTTTGGTACGTCACTTGACCATGCTTTGAACCATTGATTTGGAAAATTGTAAATAGTTAGACCATTTCATCCGTAAAAAATTCATATCATTTAGTAGAATGTTAAAATTGAAATTGCAATTGCTGCAAGACTAAATGAAAAAAAA
Organism: Trissolcus basalis; assembly: GCA_025266255.1. Lineage (NCBI taxonomy): Eukaryota > Metazoa > Arthropoda > Insecta > Hymenoptera > Scelionidae > Trissolcus > Trissolcus basalis. Next base: position 35,175 of record JAAMPD010000650.1, on the reverse strand, counting down.
CTTGAACTTCCTATTTCAAGAATGAACTGCTGATATTTTTTATTCAAACTCAATTGAATTGAATAGCGATTAACTTGGGACAAAATTTGCCTAAATATGTTTATTCAAACAGACAATTAATAAATAAACGTAATGGGCGTAGAGGATATTACTTGCTGCTATGGTAAAATATTTGGTTACGACTTAGGAGCTGAAAATAATTAATTGTAACGATAATGGTAATTGCGACTTAATATATATAAAGAACGATTGTATTTGTACAGTAGTCGATAGTTGATAGACCCGACCGTGTCTGTAAATAATAATTTTTAGCAAAGCGTAGGTGTTGCGTTTCGATTGTACATACTGTAATAATATAATCAACTGGTTAAGTAATGCTATCGATAGACATCAGTGAGTGTGAATGTGACCGCGTTTGTGACTTCGCGTGAGTGCATTTATTAATTTATTGATTAATTTTCTATGATCTCCGAGAGATATGACTGTTAAAGTATAGATATTAAAAATTTCAGAACGTAGCAAAACGAAAACAAAACTTTTGTTTCTGCTTTTTATTTTACACGATCAAAAGTTAGTTCTATTTTTTTATTGTATTTCACAAATACAAATGTGTCCCAACGCGGATTGAGGAGCAAAATGTGACATTAAAATTTGACGTTTGTTAAGGAGCGTTTAAATGAAAACATGGAATTCCTATTAGCGAAAAAACAGTAACAATTTTAACATTAAAAATTTAACCGGACTATTTCGAACGATCGAAAATCATGAACTGGGCTTTGCGAAGAGCTTCGCGACAATATACTCGTCGGTGTGTGTTCTATAACATGTTCTTAATCTTAAAATGCGTACAGGTATATTGAAAATGCTGTTTTCCAAAATTGAACTATCCAATAAAACAGAAATGTAACTTGGTTTTAATCATATCTCCCATTTTTCAGACACGAGAATTAAAAATCCCCGTACCTTTCTCTGCTCCAGATAACATTAATTTTCTCGGTTATTTTAAGATGTTTGTCCAGAGGGTCTCAATTTAGTCACGTGTATTTCCGACCAAAACACACAATTGTACAAGATCATCAATCAGTCCTTCTGAATCGATGAATAATTCCTTTTTACAATTGTTTCTTTCGCATCAAATTACGCCATTCCGAAGATGCAAAAACTGGCAACAAGTCGTCGACAAGGTTTTTGATGTTTTCGCGTCATCAGCTATATTCGTTTCAAAGTCACCGAATCCACACCTTTTTATTTTTCCTTTCGCAAATCGGATCTTCGAGCAACCTTTCTCCAAAGTCGAACGTCAATCCCACCGGAACCGTCTTCAGTTTATCCTCCAACCCACAGATTACAATTTAAAATTTCATCATTTTACAAAAAGAAGAAGAAAAATTTTCACCGGATGAAATCCTAAGAGGTTGATAGAGTTCGATTTAATATGCGGCAATAAAAAAGATTTGTTCCTGTATAATAAAGATGCAAAGTGTTGGTTATTTCAGAACAGAGCGGCCGACTGGGGTAATGCTCGGTTGTTGGGCGATATGCAATTTAGCATAGTGCGCGGCGATAAAGCAATGTTTGCCCGACGCTATGTCGCATTATAGCGTGCACCTTCTCGCGTTCCCAAGAATCTTGCGAGCGAGCGCGCTCTCGCAGCCTCCAGGCCGTCTTTTGGATCCGCTCTCGAGGCCAAAAGAGAGGCGCGGGGTGGCAGCCGCGGACCGCGTAGAAGGAGAAAACATTAACTCTCGGTCCTCAGAATCCGGCAACCGGCAGCGCAGCTGTCTCCAGTTGCCTCTTGCCGAGTGCCGCCGCGACTCCTCCAAACCCGTTCCGTCTCGCTCGCTAAACTCTCCTCGTCCTATCCAATTTTCATGTCACGTGAACCAGAGGGAAACAAAAAATAAGAAAAAATATACAGCTCGACGTTTGCTCTTTTTTTATTTGTCCATTTCAAGTTTCTTTATAATATGAAGTGATTCATTCAGCGATAAGAGATACTAATCGCTGCTCTTGATGCGAATGTTTTACAACGAGTGCCATCAAGGATTCGCGCAGGACGTTTTCTCAAGTTTACGCTTTACGGACGTGTTGTGGATGTGATACTGTAAACTCGAGATGAACGTGAAGTTGTGAATTCGTTCGATCAACAAATTGAATTCGAAGGATTCAGTGTTTTGAATTTGAAGATTGAAAACGCAGGACCAAATTTGGTCATTTGACAATTTGTGAGGGAATTGAAAAGAAAACGTGACCAAGGTAAGATATGAAAACTAGAAGTTTCGTCATGGATTTTAATGATACCAAATTTTCGTTTTCAATTTAAAATGACTTTTAGAAATGATTGCTTGTTTTGTATGTTTCTTTGAATTTTTTTTTTTTTTTTTTTGTAATTGTCTTTTTCGTTAATTCATTTTATGACATTGACGTTTGATTGAATGTGCGAAACATTCGTGGAAACACTCTTTTTTTCTGTACCTTCCAGTGTGTACCTCCAATTAAAGCGGTCGGTTGGAAAATATTACATAACACGTGAATACGTTTAATTATGCGTCTTTTATGCAGAAGGTAAATTCAAACACTCGGGTAGAACGATAAATAATACGAAAAATGTATCAAACAAATTACAAAGATAGGCGGGGAGTTTATCAAAATTATAAATAAAGTTCACTCGGGGTATAAACACGGAAGATTTCGTTGGCCCACATTTGTAATTTCGTCACTCGTGATTAAGAAAACGTGGATGTAATTTATAAAAGACAACCAACAAGATACAACAGTTCTTCAAAAGTACTATTTCATAAATCCTTTATAAACATTAATCGTTTGTAAAAAATTCCATTTTTTCATTTCCAAATCAATTTCCTGCCGATTTAATATTCAACATTTATTTTTCAATCCTCAATTTAAATATAAATTCTTGATTTGTAATGTCATTTTTGCATGAAATTTTTTTCCCTGTTGTCTACTATCAATTTCAATGTTTTTGTTCAAACGTTTTTTTGGATTGGAATAAAAAGTTAATGCAAACTTTTGAAATGTCTCCTCGGATCATAATAAATGAGTCACGAGAAACAGATTGTACAATACCAATATTAATAACCGGCAGGGACTGATAAAAAATTATAGATAGTGAAATCAAGCAAGATAATTAATTACGCTATCAGGTAGATATCCCCGAGTTGTTCATTTAACTGATCCCCACTCGGACGTTTAGTCCTTACGGGCTTGACGTAATTCGCAATAATTCAAATTCAAAACACTTTTCTCACAGGAGAAAAGTTAGCCTAGATCTCAATTTACATAACAATTTGCCGCGTTTAATTTCCAGCCTGGACGTTTTTATTTGCCAAGATTGATTTAAATGTTCGAAAATGACACACAAAATTACATGTTACACATAGGCAGGTCTTTACCGATGACGTCTCCACGACCTTACTTGGAGATAAGTGTTGAGTACACAAAACTAAAATAGTCATACGAATCATTAACGAGATTTGTTTGCAGATGCAAAGTTTTCTTTGACTCCGTTTGCTTTTCCAATCGACAGACTATTCAAGTTGTTTATATTTCGATAGGAACAAAAAAGCCACGATCCACGTTTGTTTTATCTCTGCTATGATTTGACACAATTTCAATGATCGTTCAAGTGTCCGCGAAAAAAAATTTTTTTTTTCTCTCTCCACCCACCTGAAATGAATTTTGTAAAGAAATGAAAAAATCGAATTAATTAAAACGAGAAGAATGCAAATCTTGAATTTCAACTGAGTCCTCGTTTCGCCATTTCGAATGCGACTTCCTTGAAGATTTTCATATTCCAGCGTAACAAAACGATCTTGGTTGCAAATATCAAATTACAAATGCAACCGTAACTCAATACCATCATAATTTTCCATGCTAATTCCAATCAATTGCGGCTTTTACATTTTGATGATCGTGAATTAACATACATTTGGCAGGTACACCGGTAGGATCGTTTTTTTAACAAGAGATGTAGCTGACAAAAACGTTTTTGGTTTGCTCAATGGTTTGTCTTAAAAGAGCATTTAACGACGATCACAAGGTGATCCGTAACATGTTCTCGGGTGCCCTCAAGAAAGTGCGCATGCGTTGCTCGCATACACTTACAATAATGCCTACACATTTCTGTGCCGTTCGCGTATTATAGAAATAATCATTGTAAAAAGAGAGTGACACACGTGCTTGTACGCCTCCGCGCCAATCGCCTTCACTTTCTTAAACACAAGCTTATAATGGATATTTATTTCATTTTTCTATCCATTTTTCAAAATCAAGAAAATAAACAAATAAAAAATCCCCCCTTCAAACAATAAGTTCAATTTTTTAATTTGAAAAAAAAAATAAATAAATAAATAGAAAAATTTTTATAGTTACCATGAACTTTTCTATAAATAAAAAAATCAATCAAGCTTTTTTATTTTAAAATAAATAATGAAAAATAGTTTGTAAAATTGTATTAAAAGGTTTTTCTTGTTTGCAATCGTTAGTCGTTCAATTTGGAGAAAAATTTTGAAGCAAAAAAGGTGCGGAGGAGTGAAATAAGGCGCGAGTCCTGTTACCGGACGTCAAGCGCGAAAAAACGGGTCAAAACTGGGTCGCTGAAGACGAACGTTTATCAAAGTCAAAAGTTTGTCAACAAATTTTGATTGAAGTTTTGGTGGCTTTTTTTTAATGAGTGTTATTGTCTGTTGCAGATAAACGGGATGAGACTACAAAGTACGTGAATAAATACCCTTCGAAGAAGATGGCATTAACATTAACATCACCAGCTTGTGGCTTCAACGAAAACGGTAAGACGGAATTCTATTTCGATATGATTTCTCGGGTCCAAAATGAACTGGAATAAAATATGAATTCAAAGAAAGTGCACTTCTTGAAGACGCAAAATAAAAGAAAGAAAGAAGAACGAAAAAGAAAGAGCAAAAAAAGTTCAAAGGAAGTTCAAGAACCAATTGGCAGAAATAAATCTTCGGAGCAATTGAATTGTCACTTATCTGGCGGACTAAATATACGTGATTGTAATTATTTTCTTAATTTCCTCGTTGCATATTCTGTCGGCTAACGAACTTTGAGCTAACAGGATTATTATTATCGTGCTTTTGGATTGCAGCCAATGGTTACAAAACGCGCATTTTGGTTATCAACGCATGACGAGCACTGAACCTCAAGATTTGTTTCTTTTTGTCAATGGCTAATAATAATAAACGCTTTGCAAATTTGATTTTCCAGTTGGCAAAAAGATTTACTTCCCCAATCCGGTGCGACCGACCTGCTCCTGTTGCCCCTATGGATATCACATTGATCTCGATTTTGTTCGCTACTGCGAGGCCATCGCGGCAAAAAGAAATGAAAACCGATTGTCAGACGAGAGGCGAAAGAAAAAAGAACGTCGGAGACAATGTCAGTCCATGGAATTTCTTCTTGGCTTGGTAAGATTTACTTTTTGTTATTATTTTCAATCATCTGATCGATTTTATTTATAATTTTTCGATTCTGAAATTAGTTGATTAAACATTTTTCTAAAAAATATTTATATTTATATTGCAAATTTTTTTAATGATTATATTTATACATAGAAAAAATGATACTCGTAGTAAGTCAAAACTATATTGTAAAAAGTACGATCTATGTTGTAATAATTACAAATTAAATTGTTTTTCTTACCATCCATATAGTAGTTATTACAATTTATTTTTTGAGTTTATTAAAAAAATTTGTTTCATTACTTTTTTGATTGCAAACAATTTGTTAACTGAATGAAGTGTTTATTTTTTTTAGGCAAACCCACTCGAACCTGTAACAGAAGATGACTCAAATCAAGTGGACGAGAAACCTGTCAAGGAAAAAAGTCCACCTCCAGTTCCATCAAAATCATCCCGTCGTGACATTAAAATTTATCTCCCACATTTGGACCTGAGCGACGTTGTAGGAGACTTCGAAGCTACTTTAAGGCATTCCTCTAAATCATCACCGAAGGTTGAACAGACCGATCACAAGCCCATAACGATCGGTGAGCGTTCGTTTGTTTTGATCTGTCAGTTGCATCGACTCATAAACCATATTTTTGTTCGATAACTGGTTCATTGCTGATACTCAACTTTTTATTTGTTATGAAACAACTTTTGTTCCCCTCTCTGATCTTATCACGTATCTGTACGTATTGCGAACTATTTTCCTTTTTAATTGTGAAAACTTTTTTTTTTAATTGTAAAAATGGTAAAAGTAATAATTGATCGATAAATTTGTATTAAACGGTCGACTTTTTATAGAAAAGTTGAATTTAAAAATAAACACTTTCGGGTTTTAGGCACCATTAATCATGTGAAAAAAAAGGAACAAAGTGTCAGGCACGTGCTATTTTTAATATCAAAATATCAAGTACTTGGAGATTTTCTTCTCCGTTTTTTTTTCTTCGATTTTTGATAACACACTTTCGTACACTCTAATTACGACCATTTTTCGCCACTAGTTGTCAGGCGCACGGCTGAAAATAAATTGTTACAAGAAAAACGTAAGAAACTAGAATTTGTCGGTGCGTAACAGTGGAACCGCGTATTTCCGGCTGACGGAAGCCAGTGCACCGGCTGATACAATTTAGAAATTATTTTAAAACTTTCCTGGCAATCTTGTCCGAGGAAATCTTGTCCATTTAACTGTAACCATATTCATTTTATTTATTTATCAATTTCCCCCCATTGTCTTTCCAACAAATTAAAAATCGAAAAAAAAATTTTTTCTTTAAATAGCAAAAGATTACATGAAATACAAATTTTAATTAAATTAATTGTAATTTCAAGAAAAAAAATGAAAATCATAATGTAACAAATAACCGGAATTGAAGAAAGGAATTGTTGTTTCTGAAATCACTTTTGTTTCTCTCTTTTTTCGTGGTATAATGATATAAAAAGAGACAAAATAATGAAAAAAGATCATCCATTGGTATAATTAATTGGGAGGAGCAACCTGCCATGGCCGCGTGGAGCAAACAATTGCATGTTTCGTAGGCGCAGAAGGTATACGCAGAGCACCTGCTGCACGACTCAGTTCACGCTCGCTGTCGCAATGATCGGGTTACTCGTTTACGCGCAGTCAGAATTTTTCATTCCCAGCGTCGAGACTTAGTTATCTATCCAACTCTTTCATTGTTTGTCAGTAGTTACAGTGCTCGTGGAAAATATCAGTTGACAGTGAAATAAAAATGTGCTTCAATGTACAAAGTGTTTTGCAAAAAGTAACAAACTGAAAAACAACAAAATGAAACAAAATCATATCATTGCGGATTTAAACTTCAACTTGTTTCAAGTTTGACGTAGTTTTTTACATCTTTGATTGACATTTTTTAACATTGAATTTCGTTTGAAGTGAAAATTCTGATTTTACAATTAAACTTATCTATTATTAGTTTTTTTAATAATTTTTTTAGTTTTAATTGGTAAAAGAGTTGAACAGAGATTCACAGTTCCTCTCCATTGTAACTTTATAAAGTCTCACAACGACTTTTCAGCCGACAGCGAACACAACAAGAAGCGATTAAAAGAAAGAAAAACTTAGGGGTCAAAAGTGCGAACAAGAAAATTTTATCAAAATTCACATAAATTTGAAGGGTAAAAAATGGGGGCCCGATACGCTATTCCAGACTGTTCTGAATGTTTTAAGTAATACTGTTACACGTTAATATGAACTAGTGATGTTAATCTGCGCGTCGTGAGAAATTTTTTTTCTTTCCATTATAAAAGTCGTAGTCACCTGACTGTGAAAGAGAATCAACATGGGAGTCAAAAGTTTTCTCAGAAAACGTTTGCCATTTTGCAAACTAAAACTAAAACGACAAAATTGTAAGTGTAAGGTTTTTTTAAATATTTAGTTTTTTTTCAATTTTGTAAATAAATTTGCTCGTAAACAAGTTTGAAGAGTCTACAATTGTGGAAGACGGGTTTCCAGGGGGCTAATGGTTATTCCCATTATGGGCTGACTAAAATATAAGAATAGATTAAGGATGATGTAACCCTTTTTAGTTCTACAATACTTCGTAAAACTTGCCACAAATCCTTGAATCGTTGAATTCACATGAAATTAACAGAAAAAAAATTACTTTATCTAATTCTAATTTGAATTGACTTGATAAATTTTATCTATTTATTGCAAATGTAAATAGAATTACGATAAAAATGAAAACAAAAATTTTTTTTTGCTTTTTCAGATGCGATAAAAATTTTTAATCAGACCCAACATCTCATACCAGCAGAAACTGTTACGGATGCCGACAATGCCAGTGTCGGAAGTGGAAATTCGAATCCTAGCACAGGGACCCTGCAGGTACTTATTTTTCAAACAGAAACCGAAACAATTTATCCTGTAATTGAAATACCTTTTTATTTCAATAACAAAAATACGGATAAAAATGTAAAAACTTCCTTTAATTCTCATCTGGCACAATTAATTACATTAATTAATTTCCCATACTTTAGAATGTTATATTATTCATTTTTCAACATAATCATCTAATTATTTATATTAGTTCATTATTTTGTTTCCCACTTTATCTTCATTCCGTTATTTATTCTTTTATTTAAAAATGTTTTATATTATCTTACTGGATGAACTGTTTGTCAATTCTGAGGGCACTCTCACGAGACAAAAAGAATTTCATATGATATTTTTCGTGGTATCATACATTCATCAAAAGTAATTGTTTACAGAACATCAGGGAACAAATGGCGGCATCGTTGGAAAGAATGAGAGAATTGGAACGACAAGTGAAAGCGATACCGATGTTGCAGGTACTTATTATCTCTTCCATATTCAATTACTCATCTATAACGAGCAATTTTAATCAGGAAGATTCTCGCACGAAACTCATACAATCCGAGCAAACCGTAACTCGTTCAAACTAATCAATTTGAAACACCACCTTGGATCCAAACAAAGATTAAAACAAAGATCTCACAACTTTTCCAAGAAACAAATGAAAATCAAAATTCAATCAGGCATGTTAAAAATGATTCTTCAAATGGGCTCTCAATGTTTTTAGGTACAAGTTTCAGTTCTACAGGAAGAGAAACGTAACTTGTTGCGTCAACTGGAAAGCTTGAGCAACTCAAAAAATCAAAGTGAGGTGTTATCAAGGCTACGAAGTCACTCGTTTTCTGGCAACCGTATGGTTTCCGATGTCGACAGCCCATCAAACCTTCGACCCACGACTAAAGATGCTACAACCTCTTGCAGCGTTTTAACAAGAGACATTGGAGTTTCTAACAGACAAGTACGAATTCAATTATCAAATCCCTGTTCCATGCAAATATCAGAAAATTTTTTTATTATTTATTTATTTGTTTAATGTATAGAGGCGATTTTGCGCCTATTACATGGGTTCCGCTGTATTACACATGTATATATCACAAGATTTCGACCAATACATTCAAATGAACAATTAATAAAACAATACAAAATTTCGGTGCGAGAGTTACAAAATAACATAATACAACCACTCTGTCTGAGCCAGTCACACAATATCAGAAAAATAAACCTATTTAAAATAAAATCTTAAACTTACGTAAAATAAAAATTTAATGAGTAATTAAAAAAATTTTTCCTTTTTAAAATAAATAATAATATATCTTTTTTTGTTTTTAAGGTCCGTACAAGAGAGTCGAGTATGATGACAACTTCACCCCCCGAGCCAGTTTCAATAGGGACCAACACATGTCCAAAATCGAACCTAAACAGAAGCGAGATGGAGACCCACGACATAAGACCCATAAAAAAATCAACTAGCTCAACTCAAAGTGATTCTGATTCCCGATTTCATGCCGATCCCCCTAAGGAGAATCAGCCGAAAAAGCGATCGTCATCAACAAACACTCTGCTGACAATGACCGACATAATAACTCGGAGGGAGATGTTAAGACAAATAGAAGAGGCTCTGACGAGGTACCAGGAGAGTTTGAAAAGAAATTCACCGTCGCAGGCAACGAAACAAGTTCAAACCACAGAGGAGGAGAAGAAGAAGGTGACAACCAAAGGGATCCAGGTGATGGAACTTTTCAAGATGCGTTGCAATGTGAGCACGATGGCCAAACCGATGACCTGCGACGCAGGATCCGGTGGAAACCTGAGTCCGGGGTTGAGGTCGGTTGGTGTCGGTCCTGACCCGACCAGTCCCAGAGTGTCCCTCAACTCGCTGAACTCGAGGAGCCACTCGTTCAATTATGGCGACACCTACAGGCCGAAAAAGCGCGCGGTTAAATCTGTTGGAATTTCGGTCAAGGATTCGGATCTGGTGAAGAAAATCGGTAGAGCTACAGACACGATTGATCTCGTTCCGAAGGTCAGGGAATTCGGTACTTCTCCTGTGAAGAAGAAATTTGTGGATGTTTCGGTTGGCGACTCGGTGAAGCCACACTTTGCGATCACTTGTGAGGCTAATTATTGTGACAATTGCAAGGAAACTATCAAGTCTCTCGCAAGGAAGATTAATGAAAGTCCTGTACAGAATCAGAAGGATGACGAGAAACAGAGAAATCAGCAAAATCAACAGAACCAACAGGCTGGACAGAACCAACAGATTTCGAAGATTCCTAAACCTAGACCTTCGCATATTCCTTTGAGTAACGCTCAGGATCACAGGAAGAAGTTTAAGAGACAGGACACGTATACGAAGATTGAATCTGATCTCATCAGATATGACGCTGATAATAAACAACAGTATGACAACGAAAGGTGAATATTAAGTTCAAGATTTTTTTCAAGTTTCATTTTTGGTTGTGTCTAATAAGACATGTTTGATAAGATGTAATTGAAAAAACTATTCAAAAGGATCTGTTCCAATTGGTTCCATCAAATTAGCATTTACTAATTAAGTAAAATATTACTTTGTTTTAAACTTTACTTTTTGTCTACTGTATACTAAACTTTATAATAATATTCACAGAAATAAAATTGAATCAGATCTTCACTGATAGTTTTGCTTAATTAAATGCAGTCAGTATTTCAATCACAGCGAAAAATAGAGTAAAATAAATGTTTCATGTATGATGGGGTTTAAAAAGTGCGTTTGAAATGAAGCAGCCAATGAAACAAAGTTGTGGAGTGGTATGACGAATCAGGTTAAGATCAATAATGCGAGTGCGCAGCTTGGCTCACCCCATGATCACCCCTCGCTTAGCACAGCCTTGTGTCCCGGGGGCCATGTCAATCGCGTGAAAACAAGAATATGTAGTTTAGTGTCAGTATATTAACCATCAACTAATTTCGGTCCACTGAGATCGATGCAGCAGGTCGAACAGATTGCTATTAAAAATTCACACGATGTATCAACTCGTCTCGCTCAAACAAGGTACTCTCTTCTCAAATCAACAACAGAAGATCAACAACAAATTAATGTATACACATCACATCGTTCAATCTATGACACAAATCTTCAATCTAACTCTAGATCAATAACAAAACCTGAAACAAAAAGAGAATCACTACAGCAGACTTGTTAACTACATTTCAAAAAGTTGAAACAAAAATAAAAATAGTAGCTTTTAAAATGAAATATTATTTCTAATTTGGTGTAAAATTAAATCATGTTTCTTGTTTGTTTTTCAGGCTACAACAGGCAGAAGCTGAAAAAGCCGATGTCGCTGAGGGTTCGACAAATAAACTGTCTGAAAAAGAGACTGAAATCGAGAGCAACCATTTGTTGCCCGAATCCGCGCTGTTCCAACCGATTCAGGACCAGCCGAGACAAAAGGTAACACCCTCGAGGGAAGTTCGAGCGGCGTTGAAAGTACTGAACGACAATCTGAACAAGTCCCCGAGTAGAAACGTCTCGAGTCAGATGAAAAATGCAACCAACATCATCCAGCAGGAATGGTTCAAGATCTCGAGCACTGTGAACTCGGACCCGGTGGTGGTCGAGGACTACCTGGACTGTTTCGAGGAGTGCTCCAGCTCGCTCCTTGAGTTTATCGTAAATATGACCGACACCAGTGGTAATACTGCGATGCACTACGCCGTGTCCCACGGCAACTTTGATGTAGTTTCCATCCTGTTGGACTCGAAAGTTTGTGATATCAACAAGGCGAACACGGCAGGATACACACCTGTCATGCTCGCAGCTCTGGCGGAAATTCGAAACCTCACCCACGCCTCTGTTGCTAGCAGAATTTTCAAACTTGCTGATGTGAACGTTAGAGCGAAACTGGTAAGTTCTGAAAATAGAAATCAAATTTAAATTTCTGAAATATACTTTTCGTTTAACCAATGTTTTTATTTCATTTCGTGAATTTATTTCTGTTAGTTTTACTAAATCAATGTTATTTCGAATTAATTTCAATAAGTGAAATCAACTTCGTTTTTGTGAGTTTGCTATGTTTACATGGTTTACAAATCAGATCGACTAGGCCTGAATAAATAAGATCCAATCATGACCATAAACAATTTTCTTTCCGTACTAGTTGAACTATTTTTATAAAGTTACATAACAAAATTGGTAATAAAAATAAAATGGAATTGAATAAACGCATGAGTTGTCTGCTCGATCCCATTCAACTGATTGTTCAACGTTAGACTGGCAATTGTCAGTTTCGTCCTAATGTTTATAGATTTCTATCTACAATTTTATAAAATATATTTTATAAATACATATTTTAATCAGTTATGTTTTGTGAACTTACTTATTTCAACTAGTTGAGAAAAATTAAAAAATCAACTTTACCAGTAGACCTGATTTAACAAGACCCAATCAAACATGACCATAAACAACATAAACTTCTTTCTTGACTACTTTGACAATTCTCATAAAACGGCATACAAAATTATAGATAAGAATAAAACGAAAATCGAACAACTGGCTTTATTCTGAATCAAATTAGAAATAATTGAAACGCTCTAACGTAACATCTGAATTTACAGCACGGACAGACAGCCTTGATGTTGGCGGTATCTCACGGCCGTTTGGACATGACTAAACTGTTGCTGAACGCGGGAGCGGCCATAAATATACAAGATGAAGACGGCAGCACGGCTTTGATGTGCGCCGCCGAGCACGGTCATATAGAACTTGTGAAGCTGCTCCTATCCCAGCCGGACTGCGACACCACCATCACCGACATGGACGGCAGTTCTGCTCTAAAAATTGCCCTCGAGGCTGGACACCGGGACATCGGTCTGCTCCTGTACGCTCACGAGAACGTGAACCGAGGCACCAGCCCCTTTTCCTCTGTCCGTAGAAGACGAAGTTCGAAACCCTCGACACCAACTGGATCCTGTCCCTCGGCACCAGTCAGTCCAGCACCATCGCGACGGTTCCACTCGTCCAACACGTCACTGAACTCGAAATATTCGTCGAAATGATCATATCAACGCCAACTTCCATCCTCGAGTAACCATCCTGACTTTTTACCTTTTATTTATTTTCCTTGATAATTTATTTCCTGCAATTGATGTGCGTTCGATTAATATTGTGTTAGCAACAGAAATGAATTTATGAATGTTGAAAAACAATCAACTTACATTCGTCGTGGAACTTTCGTTTGGTGTATTTATGTTTCTCTGGGTGGAGAGCAGACTTTTGTTAACACTTGTACTTTGACAATAATATTTTCTTCGAGTATTAAAAAAAAAAAAGAGTTATCAAAAAGTTTAGTTTGTTCAATGACTAAACTTTTTTTTGACGGGATAGTTTGACTATAAGAGATGTTTAATGATATAAACTTGAAAGAAAAAAATCACTCGGTCCAAATTGAATATAAAAGTTGTAAGTGTGAGTGGCTATGATTGCACTCAAGAAAAACCCCTGATGTAGATGATTATGTAGTCAAGAGTTTGTATCCGTAGAATTTATCGTCTAATTGAAAAATATCATCGAGAGAAACACAGAAAGGGAAAAGAAATATGTGATTCGGAAGTTAATTTATTTTGTATAAGAAATGTTTATGAAACGATTCAATTGTTTCCATTAGATGATTTTAACGAGATGTATTGATATATATTGACACGTGAATTTAATTTATAACAGAAATTTTATCGGTACTAATATACTGAGAGTAGCAATTAGCGTCTTAACATATTTACCATATCTACATTCTACATACTGCTCAAAAATACAAAAATAAACATTGATAAATATAATCGTGTAGAACCTTCGATTTAAAAACAACAGAATAAAAAAACAAATCAATTGCACTGCGAAAAGTTTTAGACACTGTTTTTGATGTCCACTTGACAACAATCATTATCAAGTGTAAAACAATATTGTAACTTCGATCAATAAGTCAAAATTTGATGCACAATTTTTGTCAGATGAGTGTGTTAATAACATGAAATGAATAAATGATTATTTATAGAAAAAAACGGCTTTGTTATTTAACATTATAACCTGACATTTGGTTTTGCTTTAATGTTTGTTCTTTCCTTTTCGATACGTTTTATTTTCAATCGTCAATAACTTTTACTTTTTCTTTGTCATTTGATATTTTGTTTTGTTTTCTCTTTGATATGTTGTTTTACAATGAAACTGATATATTGCAACTCACCTTTTGCTGCGGCTTCCATCTGGTTTTGGACTAAAATGTTCTTATCCAAGGATGGATAGTGTTTTTGGCACGAAAAACCACGGAAAACTAAAAAAAACATCGCAAAAATGGACAACAATGGCGACTCAGATAACAAAAACCACTTCATTGATTCAAAATGACAAAAACAACAGTATCAATAACGTAATTGCTATTGAAAAGTAAAATTCGATTAACTTTATTGTCATTGACTTGATTTTTTGCCAAAAGTCCTGAGAAACTTGCGATGATTTGACTCGGCACGGCGGAGAAAAAACCGCGAATAAGGATCTGCGCGCATGCGCGCTAACGCTATAGATTGGGCGCCAAACCGTTCGGTCGGTTGGCGGGACGATCGGTAAACTTCGGAACTATTTCTGATTCTCTCCCAGCAAGTCAAGAGTTATGTTTTTTGATTCCACCGTGCTTACTGTTTTGTCATTTCACGAAATGTATCGCTTGTTTTTAAATCGTGGCGTCTTTATTGTGAAAACTCAACGAATCTCTGAACGGACCGCGGAAAGCAAGATGGCGTCGCAGTCGAAGTTTCGCGAATTGGCGCGAATAATAAGAACCCGATTTGACGTTTTTAAATTCTTTTTTTAACTTGTGAATTAAACTGTGAAGTGAAGCTAATTTTTAGTGAAGTTCATTGTTAACTGTTAAGTGAGTGAAGTTAGTTATTGTGAAGTGAATTACGATTTTGTTTTTTTAAATTAATAGGTCAAAAAAGGGATGGTCTGTTTTCGAGTTATTTAATAGTATTTAAAGTTATTCAAATTGTTGATTTTAGAAAATAATGATTATTTATTTACAAAATAAATGAATGATTGAACCTCATTTTTTTCAGGAAAGATGATTCTTCAAAAAATGTTCGTCTTCGATAAGATAAATGGAAAAAAAATTATAGGATTGATACAAAAACATGAACACAATAATTTCTTTCGTTCGATCAACTTGTTTATTGAACAAAATCATGATGGCAATTATATGTACATCATAGCTCAACTTTCTATATTATATTCATATAATTTTTTGATAAACACTGATGAATTTTCACCTGCGAGTATACCGAAATATATATACATTCACACTTTCTTTCAAACCAATAAAATCATTATAATATAATTTCAATAACAACAGTTAAAGGTTTTTTAAAGATATCTTTTTGTTTGTTTGAATCAGTCCGTCGCAACAATTAAGGCACGTAAAAGGCTTAATTTAGACCTTCGAATTTATTCCAAATCGTGCAATTTGTAGCATTAAAAAATGAACACAAATAATCAGTTCAAAAACATCAACAAATATAGTTTTCGACGAATCGATTTCGAATTGTACATTTTCTTATTTCATTTGTTTTTTCTTCAATATTCAATTTTTGTTAATATTGAATGATTTTGTTTTCGTGAAAAATTATACTTTGAACTTTAGTTCATTTTCTTTTTGTTAAAATACATTAAGCCTTTTATGGTTTTTTTGATATAATATTAAAATTCATACATTTGTATTATACACCAGGTTTTACAATAAAATTTTTTCAAGTGGGTTTTATCATTTTGTTATCAATAAATAATTTAGTTTTTTTTTTTCAATAAATACATTTCAATAATATAACTGAATCCATCGTAGTTAGGGGTTTTTTAAATTGTCGAAAAAGTAAGTCCTGACATGGATCAAAACTTTTCTTTCATTTTTTTGCCATACGTTTCATGCATTGCAAGGACCAAACTACGAGCCAGAGAGTAACCTATCCGAAACGAAGATTTCGATGATACAAATTTGTTCTACACTGATATGCATCTCTTATAATCCGCCGAAATCTAATGTAACTGTGGGGTTTCGTCTGTTTGAATGGACATACAATTAAATGCAGTGAACTTACAAAATGCATACGCTATCAATTTCTGTTTGCAATGTATAAATAAGCATGAACAAATAACACAAAAATACAAAGTCAGTCGAAAAAAAGAACAGTTTGCAGTATGTTTTACGGTTTCTGTTTACTTACAATTAACATAAGTAAATAACTATATTTACAATTAGAATAAAAAACTGTTGAAATAATTGGACAACATTCATCTATCGATTCGGAAGTAGTTGTATCGATAAAAAATTAAATTGTTGGCGAAATAAGGCGTTTAGTTCTTTTTTGTATAACTATGGATCTAATCTATTCAACAGCAATCCACAATAGGTATCAGTAAATCAACTCTCAAGTCTATCAAGGGATCACTGAAAATCTTAAAACAAATCTATAATATCACATTGACAATTGCGAACAAAGTCCGTTATTAAAATTTGATTATCCATAATCATGAGTAAAAGTTTGCTTGCTTGTTTTCTTTTCTGTTTTATTCGAATACTTTCGTTTTTGTTCACTTTCCAAGCTTTTCGAACATGATCAATTTTTCCTTGAAGCTTTTCGTGTCCGTGGAGACCTCTGATATATTCCCATTGAGCATATTCTGCAGATCCTCGTCGTTGTTGCTGCTCATCAGATTGTTGAAAAGCATCTTGTTGTCTTCAGATTTCGTTGCGGGCGAATTCGGGACCGACCGGCTGAGTTTTTGTTGTGGATTTTGTTGTTTCTTGTTGAACAGCTCGCGTTTTTCATTCCCATTGTCGGCCATCCTTGAAACTATCGTGATGGCCAAAAGCTGATGGATGTCCAGATTGTCCTTCGAGTCTTGAGACTTCCAATACTTCTCCGAGTTAGAGATCAACGATTTGCTTCCGTCATCTGACTCGTCCACGTGACCTGAATCGTCTGCTGACGTGCCTCCTGACCAGGAACCCTGTAAACCAAATAAAAATCTCATTATTCTATTCAATTGCAAATTTCCAGAACTTCTAAATTAAAAATCCTTTCAATCAAATACTTTTTTACAATTTACAAATACACAAACATCCATCTCTAAAATCACAAAATACAGATTCAATTTAATTTACATTCTTCAAACTTCAAAATAAACAAAGTCTTAATTACGGGTTCTTACATTTTTATCTTGTTTCTCGTCGTTATCAACATCCTCATCTTTTTTATCCTGGTCCAAGTCCTTGTCAAGGCTATCAAGTGTCTCGGTGCTTCCAGAAGACTTGTTTCTCATTTCAGAATCAAGCGTATCTGTGCTTCCTAACTCCGAGCTCTCGGACGACTTTTGCAACCTGTTCGGAGGATGCGGTGGCTTCCTCACAACCCCGACGATCCTCTTATCTTCCATCACACTGGGCGAGCCCACATCCAAGGTCACACTGGACGCTCGTTTCGAGGTCCGCCGGATCTGTCTGGCCTCCGAGTTGTTGTCTTCCATATCGAGGTTATCGAAGCTCTCCGAGGACATCCTGGTGTCGCTGCTCCGTCTAAAGGGTCTCTCGACCTTCCTCATCTCCACATCACCATCGTCCGAATTGTAATTGTTTGATTTCGCCACGCTCATCCGCTCCAAACTGTCCGCTAACTTTTGTGCGCAATGTTTGCTGTCGCTGAGTCTCCGCGACCTCAGCAGGTTCATGTCCGAGGTGCTGCTCCTCTTTCGCATCTCCACGTTCATCACCGGCTCCCGGCTGGGCTCCGAATGCTGAAAGCTCTCGGTCGACTTTGAGATGAGCTTACAGCTGCTCTTGTAAGTCAGCTCCGACCTTTGTTCGTCCTTGCAGACCTCCAGACTGTCCGACGACTTTGACATGGTCGACGGAAGGTACCTCCGTCTCCTGGGGACCGGTTTGGAGATCTCCTCGTCCCTCTCGTTGTCCTTGTCAGACTTCAACAACCAGTTGGATTGTAGCGAAGATTCTTCCAGGCTGTCCATGGCTTGGGGCGAGGCTCTCCTAGGCGACTGCTCGGACACGTCTGAAAACGACTTCCTGATCGCGGCTCGAGGTGCTTCTTCGTCCTCCGTGCTCTTCTCCTCGTCCTGACGAGTCTGGAGACTGTCCAAGCTGTCGGGCGAGAGGGACACTGAGCTGCCCGGCGTCTTCTTGGAACTTGAAAGTCGATTCTCGAGCTCCTCGAAGATGTCGGAACTCCGCGACAGACGACTCGATTTGCGGCGAATGATCGGCGCAGACTTTGACCCAGCCGAGGGCGAGCTGCTTGCGCTGTTCGCCACGCTGTCGGTCCCACTGGCTAACTCGAGACTGTCCATAATGCCGCTGTCGTCGGTGCTCTCGGTGATGGTCGTTATGAGGCTCGTCGAGGCGCCTGTACTGCTTTGGGAAACTGACCGTTTTGACTTCGGGGGACGACGATTTTTTGGCCTCACCGCCATCCGGTGATGGGCTGCTGTGTGACTTAGACATCCTGTCTCTAGTTCAGCTGAAAAACAAAGTGTTTATTTGATTAAATATATTTCATATTGCCCAATTTCTAAATTAAATATCTCAGCTTAGAAATAGTCAATTAAAAAAATTTTTTTAATTTATTAAAAATTCTGATTATTTAGCTAAGTTGTCACCTTAAAGAAATTCTAAATATGATTTATATGATTTTCTTGAAATGATAAATAATTGCGTTGAGAAAAATCACAATAAAATTCTGTTTAATTTTGTTTTTGTTAATCTCCAACTATTACAAAGTTGATGAAAAATGTGTTTGTAAAAGTTTGTTCATAAGGAATGTTTTGTTATATAAAATATGAACTTTATGATGATTACTAGTTAGTAAAATTAAAGAAATCATTAATACCGTGTTTTGAGCAAAATTTCTAAAACAACATTGAATTCAATTAAAATGTTGAAATTGTGAGATTTGAATTTATTTTATATACAGTTGTATGAAGGATTGCACTGTTTAGTATTTCAGTTGAATAATGAAAAATATATTAGCGTGTGGTAACGTCAAAGTACAATCAACTTTTACATAAGCCATAGTTTGATAGAGATTTCTATTTAATTAATATGGTTTTCAAATCAGTTGGCTTCTCTTTCTCAACGAAACTGAAATAAATACAACACCCGGCTGAAAATTATCAATCTGTATAAAACAAAATCTGTTATTCCATTCAATTGCGAAACAATTCGCACAAAAATACGTCAGAGTAATTATAAACTGTGCAATACGAACTCATTTAATTTTCTAATACGATTTTGCGAACTAAAAATACACCGGCGTATTAAGTTCCTTGCAACATAATTGCGGGATTACAGTATCATGAAAATAATCTAACATAACACTTACGCAAATCATCCTTATTTGAGGTATCCGTGCTCTCGGAAATTTCTCTAACTGGCCTCGTTACCTGCAAGAAACAATAAACACATTATGCGTTAATTTTTTGTTCGCTAATTCGTGAAAAGTTTGATTCAACGTCATTGTTATTTCACAGTCAATTATCCCAGACCGAATAAACGAACCAAACCATTCTCATTGAATGAGTTTAAACAAGCTACTGGAAATTTCAAAACACAAATTCAATTCAGGTCGAAAACTGATAAATCAAGTAGATCCTCCAGCACCGAGTTCATCTTTCGAGCACGAAAATTAAATTAGTGGGAGAAACAGCAGGTTACAATGTTTTATTCGAATTTTTATAAAAAAAAAACGAGGAAACAAAACAAATAGGCTCGCAGGTTAATAATAAGCCTGGTATTTTGATACTGAGCATTTTGTACGTAGAAAAACGTCCGGTTGTGCCGTTTATTGTATCATTTCTTTCTTTGGATGCAATGAACCGTGTAATTCAGTTGTTGGACGATGTATGTGCGCGGGTACTAACGGTATAAGCCGCGTTGCCTACTTAACCGAGATCAGCCTAAACCGGTTGTATGTTCCGAACGTGTTATTTTACCAGCACCAGAGTCTATAATCACACTAGTTATATAACTAGTACATGATTAAAATCAGCTCGTAAAAAGTTTATGAACACTTCAATTATCGTCAAGAAATGAAAGAAAAAAAAATTGTTCCATCTCATGAAACTCGCTCTTTTCTTTTACCTTCGCGGCTTTTTTGTGCACGGGAGGTGGTGCGATCGGTTTGATTTCGATCCTCCTTCCAACGACAGTGGGACTAAAACTTTTGCCCTCGCTGCAATACTGGTAGTCTGAATTTTTCCACCCGTACACGCCTATGCTGACTTTCGGAGCTCTTGTGGACATGGGTACCATGTTCTCTTTTGTACCCAACTTTTTTCTTCGGTTATTCTCAACGGCATTCAAATTCAGTTGCTCGATTATCGCTCGGATGTTTGATGATATTGAACTTGTCTCTTGGTGAGACACGATCATTTTTACGGCACTCATTCAAGTTTTCGTTTTTTTTTTTTTAAATTATTCTCAGTCTATCTCATCATTTAACTCGGGGCAATTTTCTGCAATGATTTATAAAATCTGTCAAACGATGTTACTGTAATAAAAAATTTGTTTGTTGTTTATTTGATAAATTTGATTAACGTTTGATTGCAAATTGGAAATTACAATTCGATATGGTGTGAAATACAGTTTGTATTAACTCGTGGCAGATTGAAATGATAAATTAATTGATTAATTAGTTAATAAAATGTGAATGATTGCATTAGGTAGAGGACTGAATTGACGATTGTAAAATAAAATGAATCATTAGCGTGGAAGAATGAGACGTGATTGAAAATGCGATTCAAAAGTGTGAATCAAACGGCAGATTTTAATTGGAGATGAAACATTGAAATGCAATAAAGAAAGGCGAAGTGTTTACAAAAGCGACGGTCTTTCTGAAAGATGGCCTGCGCGCGGCGACCCACGCTCACGCCCACATTTTCACCGACACGGGTCCTTGTGTCAAAGCTTCTGAATTCAAAATCACTCTTTCAATTTTCCTCGGCTAAACAAATCACCTTTTTCTATGTGCTAACTGTTATTTCCTTTTCATCACACCTATGAATGTAACAAACATGAGTTTGATTTTTTTTCCTATCTTGTTTTTCTTTCAAAATACAATAAAACTAAAATCGTATCAATCAAATTTTATTACTTTTGATAAATTTTCAAACAGAATAATTCCATTTATTTGAAAAGAATAAATTTAAAACAGTCAACAGTTTTTGAATTATAAATGAAGAATATGCTTTAACTATAAATACTTTGGTAAAAAAATGTAAATCATTTTTTTTTCAATGGAGAAACCTGAGATGTATGAATTTGCCTTGACATCAAGTAGGTTTAAAAATCGGCTTCAATTACAACCGTGAAAATGAGTAGACGTTAGATGAATAAAAGGATGTGTGTTTATTTATACTTAGTCGAGTCGAGGCGCGCTCGCATTTCCGCGCTTTTGTTGTAACAGAAAATGTGCCAAGATGCAGCTAAATTATATTCAAAAGCGGAGACCGACTTTTCACCAGGGCAAAATCCCAGTCGAATTTGTTGATGCTTGTTCGTGGAAAAAGAAAATTGTTCTCAAGCTGTTTTTTTACGATCGAAAACAGAAGTTCCACGCGAGATCCGAGATTGTCATACTTGGCTATCGAGAAAACCGTACTGGCAAAATTAATTATTGATCGAAGGTTGGCACAGGAACTGGACGAATCGCAATAAATCGTCGCAAAAGAGGCGACACGTTTCGATTAGATAAAATAATACTTTCCTGCATGCGGTGGAATTATCTTTACAACAAGAGAAAGACGTACTTTCGATTGCGTGACATGTTGCGGCCGTTATCTTGATTTTGACTGTACAGAACCTCATTAGAACAAAAACGTTTGAAAGAAAACACCGTTTCAAATAAATATTTCAAAATAGAAATCAAATCGATTAAGTCTTAGAGAGAGGGAGAAAAAAAATATCATCATTCATAATGGGAAATCATTTTTACATAAATAAAAATAATCGATTCCTCGATCAAAGTCAATTTCCGAATTACATAATGAATTTCGGAAAACCTTCATATTTCAATCTCGGTTTTTTGAACGTCCGCAATTGCCACAAACAACGTGCTTTGATGATGATGATAATTTTGGTTGTGTTTATTGGTTTATTGATGGTATTATTTTTGTTATTAAATAAAAGGTGATTAGATGTCTGATTAGAACAAACAAGGACGAAAGTTTGGTTCGCGGAACCAGCTGTTATAGCGAATGTTCCAAAGTGTGCGTTTGCCAAGCGATGCGAGGAAGAGGAAACGCATGCCACGAAATCATGTTATTTTCTATCGGTGTTGAGACCGAGAGTCTGATGTATCTTACAATGCAACCGATCCGGTCTGATTGATCGCCAAATTTTGTTGCATTCTGTTGTACACAAGATACCGATTTTTCGATAACAAAAAACTAACTGCAACTTCTTTTTTTTCTTTCGATTTGAATTCAATCGGAAATTTAATTTCGATTACAAAATTTATGTTCAGACAATTTGTGCAAACTTCAACGAATTTATACTTTTATCAATTTTATTATAAAATTCAAACGATTTATTTTAAAATCAAATTAGTATTCTAATTTAAAAATAGTCAAACGAAATTTTCCACGAAAATGTTACAATGAGATGTTTCAAGAACTTATTTTAAACAAATGAAATTTTGATTTTTGTTTAATAATGATTTTGTTGTTAATAAGTAATTAATAAATAAAAAGTGAAAGAGAAAATGACGGAAAAAATAGTTGAGATTGATTTGATAGTATTGAAAAAAAAGAATGTTATATGCAATCTGAAATAAAAGGTGTGTGAGAATGGTACGACAATGAGCACTCTGAATAGGTGAGAAGTGACAATTACATTTAAGTGTACCGCGCACATATAAAAAGTTGAATTGGCCGAAACAATGACGCGGATGTATAAATATTATTTAACCGAAACAAAAAGTTTTGACGAATGATTGAAATGCGGCACTGCATAAAAAATGAAACGTCAATTAACAACCATTCTAAAGAACTTTTTTTTTCATTGCAAATTGCAACTCTGAATGTACTTTCCCAACCTTCGAGTCAAGTGTTAATCTTGAAATGAAATTTTGTTATTGCAGTTTAATAATCATTCAAGTCACTATTAAAAGGTTGCGTTAATTTGACTAAATGGCTTTGAATTATGAATCAAATACAAGTTCCTGACTGTTATATACAAAATAACGAAAAAAATGCACGGTTCACTAAACCGAAAGTATATCTTAACAAGTTGAACAACCGCGAAAAAAAATCCTTGAGCGGTGAATGCAACAAATGATCGACATTTAGAAACTGTTAACACCACACCGAATTGCAAATAGCAATTGAATTGTTTCTATCAAAACAAACCATCACTTGTACGCAAAGGAGAATGCAAGAACGAAGGAAAAAAATTGTTTTAAAATAAATATATAAAGCAGCTGATAAAGAAAGATCCGCGACGTGATGTAATTTGTCAGACTTGAGATCGTGACCGAGTGACGGGTAGAAACGATTGCCGGGTTACTGGTAGGATCGCGTACTCGAAACCATGTCGCATGTTGCGATGGCTAACGGGGACTGACGTCTAGTACAATCGCGGCCTGGCTGCAATGTGATATCAAGCTACGGTGTCTACCTATCCGTGGAGGGAGAGCTTAATTATTACTATGGTTCAACCACATTATTACATATGTTCACAAACGGTTTTTTTTTTTTTTTTTTTTTTTCATTCAACTTTATCGACTTTTTGGCTGGTACTTACTTTTTTATATACAAATTTTCAATTCGAAATTTCATCTCAAGTTAAAATACTAATTTTAGTTCCAATATCAAATTTATCTACAATATAAATAAAATCAAAAAGTGAAAAATCGTTCTCAAATTAGAAACTGATTTTTTTCTTATTATTATTTTCATTAACAGTTTATTAAATTTTGTTTTTAAAATTTTTTTTAATTGAGAGAGATTCCCCTTTTTTGTTAATTTATAATTATAAAGTTTCATACTATTTTGGTAGTTGATTGGAGTCTTCAATTTTGGTTTGTTTTTTAAGTGCTGTTAGAAAAAATTAATGAAAAAAAAGGAAAACAAATGTGTGGAATCGATAAAATTAAATTCTAAAGAAAAAACGAAAGTGCGGACGTTTGAACGAAATTAATTGGCTGCTATCTCGGATTTTAATACTTTCTAAATGAATGAATTGGTATAGTAAATATTGTTATAATAACGCTAATTTTCTGTCCAGATAAACAAAAATTTTTATAACAAACTTGATACGCCAATAAGCAAGAAAATTGGATGAAAACTGCTGCCAACTTTTCTTCCCATTCGAGCTGGTTAGATCATTTTCGATTAAACATCTCATCGTGATTAACATGTCTTTTTTTCTAGAATGTATTACACGACATTTCTAAAATTTCTAAACCCTGACAAATATTCATACGGATTTTCTACAGCCGAAATGAAAATTTCACGCATAATTTTCATCAATCAAAAAAAGAAGAAAAAAAAAACAAGGCGATTGATCAGGTTTTATTTTATGATTGAAATTTATATTTTTAGTATACTATTTCAAAAATTTCAAAATGTGATTGGTTTCATTTTCATTTTATATTTAATTTGATTTTATATTTAATATATTTAATATTTAAATCCTATTGAAATAACATAAAATAGTACAAATTGAGTTACGTAATAAAATGTTTGTTAATTTTTCATTTATTAATATTCAAATTGTTTAATAACCAACTTGTTACTTATCATATTTTTGTTGTGTGAGTGAAAAATTAAAAATTACTAATCAGCAGTCGAGAGTAATCAAGAATACATTTTTCTGAATGTTAACTATTCTCGGATCGAAAAAAAAATATTTTGTCGTAACTTTGTTGTACCAAAAATTAAAAAGTTCTAGCTGGAAATCGAAAGTATGACTTTTTATCTACGAAAGTACAATTTTGTCATACTGTGCACGACAGTCCGGACCGAATTTACATTAATTCGTAAAAATAGAATTGGAACAGGTGAGACTTATCATAAGCGAACAATCACTAAAATAGCACCGCATTAAATCTCGCTTTAAGACGATTTCTCTAAAAACACATACAGTGATATTATACTGCAAATGCAATCACGAACTTTCCCTTTCTCGTTTCGCCGTGGCGGTGCGCTTTGTTATTCATTCGCAAAAAGTATACTCTGCTCATTCAAATGTACGGAAATTATGTTGGTATTTGAAGTTTACAGATTAAAAAAACACACAGTAACAAATAATCATTATGAAACTTTTTTTTTCGACAGAACATGCAAGTGGACCATATGGTTATATCATATTTGCAATAAAAAAAATTAACAAAGAGACAACCGCGGTGAAAAATGATGTCCAATTTTGAGATTTGAAAAAAATTGACAAGAAATTAGTAACTAATCGATGAGATTGATCTTCATTTTTCTGTTTAATTCCGTTTTTTTTTAACACTGAAAATGTCAATTGTTCAATGAAACTGAAATGTCAAACTTTCAATGTAACGAGAAAAGAGTAAAGACTCTCCGGTTGTAAAGGTCTGCGATGAGCAAATTTAAGGATTTCTTAAATTATAACTGAAATTGTTTTTTTTTCCTTTTTTCATTAAGATACAAGATAAAAATAGTATTGCTCATTGAATAATCAGCGATGAATTAAGTCAATGAGATCAGTTACTCGAAACTCAAATTAACGATCAGGAATCAACTTCGACTGTATAATCTGTGCATCTTGTTCTACCTTTCACTTTTAGCTCTAAGTTTAATACCTTCAAAACTGCACTATATAATCTTTTTCAAGATAATATACAAAAATTAAAAAACATCAAATAATTGATTTTTACGGTTTCATTAATTTGATTTTCTTATAAACTTTATCATCATCTTATCTTATCTTTACATCTTTCTTGCAAACTTTTTTCTCAGTATAAAGAATTTTTGGCTGACCCAAAAATGTCTGTTTTTATCTTATTTTTATCCTAACATTTCTACTTTACCTACCAAAATATCAAAATTATTTTTTTCCCCTCAAAATTTCCATAGCTTATTTATCCTCCATAGAAATCTTCTTTACCGACTGTTTCAACTCAAACATCAGGCGG
This sequence comes from Trissolcus basalis, assembly GCA_025266255.1. Lineage (NCBI taxonomy): Eukaryota > Metazoa > Arthropoda > Insecta > Hymenoptera > Scelionidae > Trissolcus > Trissolcus basalis. The sequence continues at coordinate 8,664 of JAAMPD010000650.1, read as the reverse complement.
GAATTAATGACATTTATAATTGAACCTTGAATTTCGAATGTTCAGATTCTGAAGACAAAGAAAGCGAGTGAATTGCAAGTTTTTCAACTTTTGGACCAAGTTTTTGATGATTTTTTTCGGTCTGATCGATGGGCGTTACGACTGATTGGTTCATTGCAAATGCATCGGGCCAAATAACGGTACAATCATACTTGACTGATCTTCATTCAAGAGCACACTTTATGTACAAGAGTAGAGCTTTCTTTTGCTAAAGAAAACAGATGGATGATGCTTCATAGTGGACCAATCTCAAAACATGTTCGAACAATTCACTTTTTTTTCTCTTGGTCTTGAGAAGAGTATTCTTAACATACTGTTTAGAAAATTTCTTTATCTGACCAGTTCTGTGGTTTAGAAGCAAAAACAATTTGCAAATATTTCGCGAAATTTGCAAAAATTGACAAATTAAACATTGATTCCAATTTTTTTTCAATTCAGTTATAAAACTATTTTAAAATCAATATTTGGTTTTTATAATGAAACGAAAAGGATTCACTATGACATTTCAATTTTTTTTTCAGTTTTTAGTTTTTAAATAAATATTTTAATTTTTTTAATGGTTTTTAATAAATATATTAATTTTGAAATATTAATATCTGGTTTTGCTTCCAGTCCATAGAATTTGTTTAAACAAAAACTTGAACAGGAAATTAAAAAAGTCTCACCTTATTTTTAATTTCTTCGTAGAGTCTGGCTTGGTTCTTTTCAAAATGTGAAAAACGACCCTACAAAAGAAAAAAAAGGTTACATTTAATTCATGATTAAATTTCGTAGGATTCATGATTTGTTACGTTTCCGGTTGGTTATTACCTTCGTTTCAAAATTATTAGTTTTCATTAAAACCCAACCGTTTTAATTAACCAGGCAATGGCCGAAAAAAACCAATTCATTTTAAATCAATTATCTCGATAAAAAACGTACTCGAGTTTTCTTCATAAATGAATGACAATATCTATCGGATTAAGGTACTTTATTTGCGTGATAATTGTGTAACATAAAGCAATTGCTTATCATCTTACCTCGACAGTGTCTTGACTTTGTCGCTCGTTGTTGATCTAGAAAGAAATGTTTTTGTTCGTTAATACTGAACCGACTTCATGGTATTTCATAACCATTTTAATATATTCAATATTCAAAAGTAAAACTCACGTGCAGAGCGGGATTGCTCGTGGTGCTGTTGAGATGAGCCACCTGGTTACGATTTTCAATGACAGTTTTTATCTGCTCCAGCACCTGCGACAAAAAACGACAGTTCATTTATACGTTCGTCTCTGTTCGAATAATAAAAAATCGACCATCCCATCCAAGGCACGGGCGCAAAAAAAATGAATGATAAATCTTATAACTTTCTAACTTCAACATAAATTAGTTTCCTCATACAAAACATCTATTTCCAATCTTATAAGAACACAATTAGCACACATTTCTATTCGACTTTATTCATTCAATTTTTAATACACTTTATTTATCAAATCTTTTCATTTTCATTAACATTTTTAAAGAAATATTAATCTTTTAAAATGTGGTTTCATCTTTTATTTCGTATTTTCTTTTCTTTTTTGTTTGTGAAACTTACCCGTAAGGACAATTTGGATTTGCTACTAGGATGACTGTGGTCCTTGGTTTCAGTTTCCTCTTGTCCTTTGGACTGCCTTCGCTGAAAGAATTATAAACATCAGATGAGAACCAGCATTTCGATACTTTCATCGAGTTCTAGGGCGGAACACTTGCGGTTAACGCTAAACCCGAGACACGAAGTGTTTGGACTGTGTTAAATGAACGCGCATCACGAACGAGAAAACGCATCTCGCTTTCAAGAGCTAGGCACTTTTTAATAACAAAACATCTGGTTGGATAATTACGCGCACGTCAATTAATTACACTCTTCTATAACCGATTAAAGCACTCAACGAATTTCCACTTCAAACTATAATGGCGTTGCGTTTTACTTTCGTTGGTGTCGGTCGATTTTGCAATGCGATTATTTTATTTCTCAAATTATTCAACACACACATTATTTTTGTCCTAACGCACAATTTTATTAAAATTTGTTCTTTTACTTTTCTTATTCTCGCCAGAACACCGGTTTCGAGTTCGCAATTGGCGTGCTCCATCGGAAGAAAACACGGTACGGACAAATGTTGATTGATATCAAGTCGACGGTGAAATGAATCGAATCAACGGGAGCAACCGAACAACACCAACGATAAGACTTGACGGGCTTTATCATTGGCTGATAACGATAAAGTTATCAGCAAAATGTACTCGGACGAGTCGTATAATTAAGGATGAGTTATTACGTTGAGGAGGAATCTCATAATGAAGCCGGATAAACTTGGAGATTTAAGTTCACGATTGCACAGAGAGCGAGGAAACAGTTGCGTTTTGTCGGACGGGCGGTATTGGCATCGATAAAACACCGTCTTCGGCAGCGATTAAAACGTGACTGAGCGCTCCTCGGTGAACGCTTTTCAGTTTGCTGCACCACCGAGAACAGAACATCCAAGTCACGCTCCGAGATTCTGAAGTAGGGGAGACGATACGTAAAAAAAAGTGCAATAACTTTATTGATAATGCTCGGATAAATAACCGTCTTGCGATGATGATCGAGCTGAGCGAGTTTTCTTCTCAACTCGCTGAATAAACTCGCTCGCCGAATAATTATTTATTTATGTGTGTTTTGTAAGAATTTCATTGGAGATTGGAGAAAGGTTCGGTCTTTGTTTTAGTTTGATGAACTGCTATCTATTGTTTCGGAATTCAATACGAATTCATTTTTCTCTCTTTTTTATGTCGTTTCTTGTCTTCGTCTTCTTCTTTTCATTCTTGTATCTTATTTCAAATGATAAATAAGACTAATATATTTCTGCAATCGGTTCGCTCTTGCATTGCGCAAAGTTGAAAATCGATTTGGATGCGGTTTTCAAGTGTTTGACATTGGTATGGAATTATGATAGAAATAATTTTTCGAGAAATAGAAAAGACTGATAATGAAAAACAAATAAGATAATGGCATTGAATAATTAATAATAATCAAGTTAATTTGGTTGCGAATAAAATATTAGTATTAATAACGAACGGTTGTGTGTCCTAAGCTGGTTCGAGGTGCAAGTCTTATGTGATGTATAAAAAAAGAGAATAAAATTTAAGAGCATTCTCTTAACTTGAATTATTTATAGTTGTATAAATAATATTATCAGTTTCTTCGCTTGTTGAATTTGTATTTTACTTGTAACGAATAACTTTTGGTTTCATGCAATAATTAGCGTGAAAATTTATTTCTAAACTGCTTTAATATTCGGAGATAACGAATGAATAGATGCTAGTTGCGACTGTTGGTTTTATTTCAAATGAAAATTTATTGTTGATTAAATAACGACGTTCAAGAATTTTATCTAGTCGAAAAAGGTACGTTTTATAAGTTGAACCATAAATTTTATATCATGGAATTTAGTTACTGAGAAATAATAATTTAGCAATAAATAATCAAAGCATAATTCATATAAAATCATAATTAGTATCAGATTAGAAAATCTAGATACTACAAATCGTTACAAAATTATTTCGCTGTTTAATTTGATCTGTGATTTATAATTTAATCAAATCTCTTTTAATGATACGGGTTAAAATGTTATGAATAAAACATTAACAAACGTTGTCTTTGCAGATTGTACAAATTACAATTGTGCGGTTTTATTTATATTCACAAACAATCGGTTAACAAACGTTATTATTAAAAACATCCAACATTTTGCACGTAGTTTTGTTTGTTTCTTTTTTAAAATCAGTTTTGTTTGAATTGAAACCGTTTATTTTTGAACGTTTATTCAAAACCTTTCGATTGCAACATTCGCAATACAATTATAACAAAGAAACTTTTTTTTTCTTCGTCATTGATAAAACGAAATCAAACAAACCATAAAAGAACTAATTTTTATAATTGTTAAAAAAAAATAATATGAGATGGGAAAATACATTTTTTTCAAATAACAAGCTTCAAAATCGATCATTAATAATACCGAGTACAAAAATCTTCCGTTGTAGAAAAAAGCGAGTGATCGAAAGGTTTTCATGAAATCTGTCAATGAATGTGGGCTTACAAAGTGAAATAAATAAGCTGTTAAAATGTGTACGACAAAAACTTCACTTTTTTTATAAAAAAGTGTTGTTCTCAAAAGCTGATAACTTTTTGCCTCGCGTATCAAAAAACGGAATTGAAAACTGCGCAAAAACCCATTTACATGTCCTCATTGTTCAATTGAAATAAACCAAATCGCTTTTGTTGAACAAAAGTGATTTTTAAATCATAGCAGCTTTTCAGTTCCAATATTTCTCTGATTTTCAATCGACCATTTTATCCAAAACTAAACCTAGAATCATCACGTGATACCTACGTCAGTTGTGGTCAGTGTATCAAGAGACGTTAGCGGTCGTATTTGTGGTACTTCTCCCGGGAATATGCTGTCGTGTGATACCGACAGTTGACCGGCTCCACCGCGAAATTTGGAGTATGTATTTTCCAAAATATTCTGCTGGTGATAATCACTGCAAAATAAAATTTAAATTAGAATTATTCATTTTCATACGACAAATATAAAATGTTTTTTTAATAAACTTTCAACTTTAAATTTTCAATGTAAAATTTGCAACACAAAAATTTAAATTGAATTTATTATTATGAATTTGATATTTTCTAATACACAAATATCCAATTTTCAACGTTGTTTGTTCAATTCTTCTGATTATGAATTCATACAATTCGATTATAAATTTATGTTTATCAATAATGAAATAGATTCATTTATAATCCAGCTTTTGGTTTTTTTCATACTCAACAAATCAGTATACATTTTATATAAAAAATAATTCAAATCAATTAAACGCAACAAGCCCAACATTCAGCTCGGCAAATGTTTTTGTTTGACTTTGCATATTTGTCATACTGAAATATCAGAATACCTCAACGTCTGGCCTCTAAGATAACTCGGTTAACAGAGGATGGAATCGGGTTAAATATGAAAATTCGAAACGATATTTTCATCTTGTTTATTTCGAACTTTTATTTTCAAAAGCTTTTAATTGTAGTGACAAAGAAAAAAAAGAAAGAATTAGGACAAAAATTGAAAACAGTGACAAAATACAGCATCCAGACACTCCAGACTTTTATTATTATTGCATCTCCGAAAAGGTATTTAAAGTGAGTTCAAAAATAAACTGACTTGTCTCTTTCGTTGGAGTCGGTAAGCAGTTCACTGGCACTTCGGCTGCGTGCCTCGTCGGATCTTCCTACCGGATATCTCAAAGTAACTTCACAATTGGCACGTGCCAACAGATCACCGTCCCGGTCGCTCAGGCTGCCAGCGAGGCGCGTGTCCGCTGCTCCGCGGCTCTTTCGTCGGAAAATCCTCCGCAGCCCTTTTAATGGATGGAAGCGTCTCTTTTTTGTTTCTGTAATTCGACACCATGAAAAGTTAATTAATCACTCTCGCCATCTAACATATTGCGTTATTCGTGTCAACTAATTATAGCCCGCCATTCAGTTTCCAAATCATATCATCTTTTTTTCTCCCCCGATCAAACATTGATACATCTTTTTTGTCTCTCCCTCTCTGTTATTTCTTTTTTTTCAGGAAGTCTTTCGTGCTTCCGTTTGTCTAATTTAAACATAACAGATCGCTGGATGATTTTTTTTCTCCGTCACATGACTTTTTATCCCGACTTTAATTTCATTCATGTTTGTTTTCAACCTCGCTTTCTTTTTGTATTTTGATCATTGTATTATTTCTTTTCATTTTTTGCATTCAAGTTTGTCTCGTTTTGTTGACAATTTTTTGTTTGTTATACCAACGCATTTTGCACGGTGAATGTGTGCAAAATGCAAAATTTGCATAAAACAACGGTGTCAGAAATATCTGACTTATTTCAAGCCCGTTTCCCTACGTTTGATTTTCTTTCACTGAAATAGGCCAGAGATAACACTGTCAATATTGTGTGTCGCAGCTCCACGAGCCGCTATGAATGAGTTGTTTCCCCCAACCCCCTCGGTTGCAAATAGATTTGTTCGGCCTGCTCAACTCACGGAATGCACTTTTCGGATTACAAAAATAGAGGCCGCGGCAACATCTCTAATGTAAAAGTGAACAATTTGTGATGCAAAACGTCTATTTTTAACTCGCGCCTAAAACATCTCCGCCAGGCCAAAACTCTCGTGGATATATTCTCAAGTCTTATCGCGTCCCAAGGCTTTCATCCGAAAACATCAAAAACCATACCGCTCGGGAAATTTTACATTCCATTAAGTTCTTTTGTCTGTCGTTTCGCTTTTGACATGAAATCATAATTCAATTTACGGATTATTTTGAGTCGACATTTTTATCATTATTTATGAATTTATATTTGCTTTTACAGTTACAAAATTAAATCTTGTTTGTTGATCATTGCTTTTTCGTTATTCATTTCATCCTTTGTTTTTATTTTGACTCGAAATTAAATTTTTAGAACAAAAGACTTGGGTGCAATAAATTTTGCAGCTTGTCCAAACTTACATTATTTGACTTTTCTTTTGTTCTTGACTTTCATCCGTTTTATTTGTCAAAAATCAAATTGTCATTTATTTTTTAAACGAACAAAAATGTTGAATCCTTCGTTTGTTTTTAATTAAAACTAGATTTATTAGCTTTCAAAAAGTGGGTGCGTACGTTAAAATTGAACAGATTGTATACCTTTTGGCAGTACATTGGCAGCGGTATTTCTTTGAGCTGTAAAATCTGCATGACCGACAGGTAGAGAACGATGGTCCAAAGGTGGGGAAGCTTCTCTGACACATCCCATCAAACTGAGAGCTCCTCCGACGCCACTTCCGCCACCACTTATCGCTCCGGTGGCGCTCGTCATTTTAGTGCCCTAAAAGAAAGAAAAATGAACAAAAAATTTCACTCATAAAACGCGACTTCCATCAGGAACCTCGGCATCTTGATGGCTTGTCAAATAAACGAACATTTTTGACGACTCTTGAAACATCAAGATTACAAGATCTCAACGAGGATCCATCTTTTACAAATTTCACTATCTTTTTCGGTATCTCTTTTTGAATGACTTTTTTTTAATGAGTCGTTTGCAAATTTGCGTCACAAAGTCGACGGATATTTCGTGGGTGATGAAAATGCATGTGCCTCCCACCGGGCCATTGACGAGCAAAGTGGCGTGGGCGCGGGTTCAGTTAATGGTCGTTACGGTATCTGATCTGGTTGGTGGCCACCTATCCTTCACCCGGAAAAGGAGCACGCTCCAAATGCATAAGTTTCCAAGCCTCTTTCCGGTTACCATGGCGACGCAGCTCGAATAGCCAGGGGATGCAAGTGCATCGATTATGTCCTCGATGGAACGGCCTTGACCTTGACACGACCGGAGCTCGTGCGCCACCGTTTGCCCTCGTTTCAGAGTCTCTGGACCAGAGCCCGTCTGATACCCACCCACATGCAATTTTCCGAGCGTGGGAATCTCAAACAATGCACACCTCTTTCCTTCTTTTTTCCCCATCGACCCTTTTTCAATTTTCCTTTATTCCTTTTTTCTGTTACGTCTTTGATTATCATCTTAAACGAAACAGATGCCGAGGTTTCTTTCTGGTATCATACCTCTGGGGAGGGGGAAAAAAGTTCCACGCTTGATTGGACAAAGTTTGCAATTTGAAAACAAAAGTTGACTGGAAAAAAAGAACTTACTTTTTGATCATTTGCATTTTCATGCATTATTTTTCCCCGGTGTAATTCAGTCAAACTTTGTCAAATTGGATTTGATTCAACTTTTCATTCATGTTAGTCGAAATTATATTCATCATTTAACAGTTTAATTAAGTTAAATCGAAACTTATGAATTTGATTTTCATTGCAAATTTTGAACACGATGATGAGAAGTTGATGTTTGTAGTGAAATCTAATCAACCACTTTCTGAATGGAACTTCTTTTTTCTCCCCAGTTGCACGTTCTGACACGTTCAGACTTGATACTCACTCTGGTTGGGTTTGAACGTTTTTGAAAGAGTCATGACTGCAAAAATCTGGAACAAACGTTGGAAAAACTTTTTTAGTATCGCAGTCATCTTGGGGACTGAGGAATTACGCGGTGAATCACTTGTTCGTGATACCATTTGGAATTGTATTTTTATGTTTTGAAAGCACTCGAGGAGCTATTAGTTGAGTTGAAACTCGGCGCTGCGTAGAGCGCAAATTACGAAAAATGCATCGCGCTGTTTCCGCGTCTGCGATGGCGATCGTTTTTGCTTGGACGACATTCTATCAAGCCTCGCGTGTAAGGTCATCGCTCTTTTACTTGACATCCTATATCGAGTTATGATAATGAGTGGTGTTTGTGTGGGAGGAATGCATCCGCGAGATAAAAAAAAAGAATAACCGTTTCGCAGGGGCCGCGCGCGATGTTTGTAATGCTCAGTCACAAAACAATAGCATGACGAATTTCATTACACGATTTGAGAAATCGCGACGCGGATGTGTGCGCCATCCTCTCCACATCTCTTTTGATCTTGCGACTATTTTTTTCGTTTTTTCTTTTTTTTTTTTTTTTTTTTTACTTTTTTTTTTGAAACCTTTTTCCTAGTAACTTATG
>JAAMPD010000649.1:41938-52598 GCA_025266255.1 Trissolcus basalis | reverse complement strand
TTTCGATTTTTAAACTACTTCTGATTACTATGATTATTCATTTTATATGATTTTCAACGCAAAATTTGATATTTTTCCTTAAGAAAAATGTTAATTGTCTTGCGAAATACATTAGATTAATCTTGAATTATAAGTTAATATGAGCTTAAAATAAAAATATTTTTTTCTTAAACTTAGACCGTTGTTCATTTTTTCAGTTTTTTTTGTCTAATTCGTGGAACTTTACTTGATATTATTCCATTTTTGTTAATTATTTTTTATATAATTTGTGTATAGAATTTATGTTTTAATCGAAGGTGTTCGAACACAGGTACATGTTCGACGACTGGTCCAGTTACCTTAGGATTACTAATTTTGTACATATATATATTATTTTTTTTTTATTTTTCTAGAAATACACTTTCCCTCAAATGTGCAGCAGTGCTCCTCAGCCCGAAGATGTCAATGAAAATCAGCAGATTCCAAACCCGGTCCCCGTGGAACCTGCAGTTCTCACAACTACACTCGAGTCTTCGAAATCAACGACAAATCATACTGAAGAACCGGAAGTTGCCGAGCAAGTTCAACCGGTGATGAAAGCTTTGCGCAAAAACAACCCAAGCCAAAAGAACAAATTGTCAGACGACGATGAGAGAAGCGATACGCCAGTGAAATCGCTGAACAAAATGCAGGGTATCGAGTCCAGGAGCGATAATGTGCCCCTTGTTGAAAGCCTGGAACCGAAAGTAAACGGCAATGACGACAGTCTATCCCAAGCGACCGGTGAATAATTTGCACAGCGCTGTGATCTGTCTTTGGAATATTTAATTCCGCATCCTTTTTTGTGTGAATAATAAAGTATTTTAATGATAAACGTTTCAGAGTACTGCTTTACTTTTTTGTTGGTCTTTTCATTGGTTGTATTATACTTTTTGCAACCCACTATGACTAAGTGCTAGATTCGATGTTGAATGTTTGCAAACCGTTATCAATTTATTTTAAACGTTTTCACAAATAACTGTAGAGTAGCAATGATGTTTTATAACAGTTGTTGTAGATTGTAGTTTTTTGATTCCGGATAATAAATTGTGATAAGAGAGTGTTCAGCTGAAACAAGATTTTTTTTTTTTTTACACTCAGTGGCAAAATTTGTTTTTTTATCTTTTTTAATGTTTGATTTAGCTATTGTATGAGGTAATCGTTTTTCAATATAAACATGTTGCTTTATGTAACATATAAAAAGTTCTGTTTCTTATTTCAGGAGTATTTCAAATCGATATAGGAAGCGGAGGTGGCGCCGAGGAGAACGACAACTCTTTCTCTTTCCCCAACTCAGTCAAAAAATTGTCCAACGGAACAGACAAATTCGAACAGAATCCAACATTCACGATCGTCTCTTATGATCTGGAAGTCCCAGATGGAATCGAAGGTCCATCACCAGTTTATGTGAAACCACCACCAAACTTCAACCCAAACATTTCTTTCATTGACGAATCGTTCCTTCCCAGAACGACTCTTGACAATGCGATTGATCATAATTACAAGATGCCTGAAAATAACTCGATAACTACTGACGAGGAGAGTGCAATATCATCCACTCAGGTTCACAATTTTTTTTCATCATTGACTTTTCATTGACAATCTCAGTAGTATTTCTTATTCCTGTTATCTTTTTCAGGTCAATGGGGAAAATTCACCAGTTGATCCGTCATGTCCAATTTGCGGAGACGAGTTGCCAGAAAATTTGAAGGAAGTGATTTGTTCTTCCAAGGGTTCTGTTAAAATTGCTGTTCGAAGCAACCGAAGAGTGAGACTGCTGTGGAAAGTGTACGCTGCTCCGTACGTCACACGGATTCTCAAAGCTTCAATCTACACTTGGCTGGATCCAAAATGTTCATGCCCTGCGATAGACAAACGTAAAACAAATTGGATATTTGTTGATTATTAATTATTATTACTAATCTAATTTATCGGATCTATAAGAATCTAATTACAGCACTCCAATATTAATATAATTTTCTTCATGTTTCAGCTGGAAGTTTCGCTTTGCTTTTGGACTCAAAGACGAACAACTATGCGCTACTGAAGAATCGGTCACAGTTATATTTGAATAGTACGATCTCATTATACACGATAAATTCACGCAATCTGACCTTCTGGTACCCACGCGATTGCTTATAAGACTTCAGCAGATAGCAAATTCGAGATTCCATATTGTGCACTAAAAAAAGAACACGTCGAATAACACTATGTCATTATCGTATTAACTGTAAATAAGCGATTATTGTTTAGTCCTGTTTTTTTGTAACCTTTAATACTTTTGTATCTCAGACGTTTGTATTATATTATTTTATAACTTATAATGTAGGATGATGTTGAAAGATAAGTGATATGAGATGAGAGAAGAAAATAAAGGGTATAAATAAACAAGGCAGATGTTTTTTTTCCATCATAAAACCCGAACGATAATTCATTTATTTGAACTTATGCGATTAAATATTACTATACTCATTGGAAGTCACTTCTGCCGAACGTTACACAGATACGTTTATGCGAACGACAAACGAGTTTCGCTTCGCGAACCACCAAAAATTGAACATACACAGTCGCCATAAATACATTGCTAAATCTAAACCTAAGCCTCGCGATCGAATTGAAAGTAACACCGACGAAATAAATAAAATATATAATTTATTTGTTTTTTCTTCGCTCGATTATTCGCATTGCAAATATACGTTTATATTCAAACTACTCTATGTGTCATCTTTGTTCGAGTTTATCTACAAAAACGATTGTAAAATATTGACGAGTTCGATGCTATCACGACACCGAGAAAAAAGTTTCGTCGCTTGCCGTGGACGCGCTGGTACTGGAGAACCAAGAAAAAAAAGAGCACGCAAAAAATGTCGGCCAACTTTTTTCTTGGCGCGCGTATGGATGCGCTACGCCCTTCTGTCTCATTTGCTTTTCGTTTATTGTACTATCGTGATCTTAAATTCTAAGCGATCGAACGCAATTACGTTGATATGTTTAAATAAATAAATAAGTCTCAAAATATCCAGGACCGATTTCTCTTTCGACAATATTATATTATTATAACGTAGAAAAAACGACCTCTCAATGTTTGATACAAAAAATTGAACACGTTTACGTCTCTATTCAATCCACTTCAGCGTTAATAAATATTCGAACTCTTTAGCTTTACGTTTTATGTTTTTTACCATTTTCTTTTTCACGTTTTTTTTTTTATTTTTCTATTTTTTTCGTTTTTCTCTCTTATTTGTAGTTTTTACATTATGCGCGTTATTTGATGCGTTGACAAGCGATGGTCTAGGACCGCTCTAAACTACCGGAACGTTGAGAATCGTGCAAGTCTGATTCACTGTCTGAACAACTTTCGAATAACTACAGAATAAAAAACACTTTGGTAATGTTCAGTCTAATGAAACTCTAATTACTAGATGTGCGGCTTGACATAATCTAACGCTCTCGTTTCTAAAGTTTGCGTTATCTCTAATACAATAATTGACATGAACACCGAAGTTACATCCAGAAATGTAATTCCAAAAATGGCGAAATTCTTTCTCGAATTAATTGATACAATGAACAACAAGTTGTACAATTTTATTCGAGTTTAACTTTGGACAATGTTTCAATTTATTGAATTTTAATTTAATCATCAAGCCAGAAAAATGTCGAACCGTCAAACGCTACCTGACAAGTCGAACACCAGCCTTAAACACTAAGTTTTTATTTAAAATCGCATAAAATCACCGTCAACGGTTTTTCGCTTTCGGAATATAAAAACGGAAAATCGTTTGAGTTGACGTTTTCCAGACAGGGAATCAAAACAAGCCACAGCGTTCGAGGAAAATATTTTTCGTTTACATTCAGAGTATTGTCTTTGATCATTTCTCGGACTGTACTTTTTGTTTTGTTTTAAATATCGTTACACTTTTTTGTAGTTTCATTTCTCTTTGAATACATATACTACAGAACAACTGGTAACACGAACGAAACGCCTCACGTCGTATTTTTGACGTGCAGCGAGTTGTGTACAACTTTGTCTCTTGTTAAACGGAAAACACATCGATATAATAATTACAAAGTAAAAAAATATTCTCTATCCTTCGAACTGATAAAAGGTACAAACAAACAAAAAGTATAAATGAAAAAATACGACTTTCATTTTGATTTTTCCTTGCCATCCAATAATAACTTATCACACAATTATTCGATTGAAAAGAAAAATAAAAAATATTAATTGACAAACACAATTATAAAAAGGAAAATGAAAGTAAAAAACAATTGATCGTTACGCAACAGTATATAAATATAATAAATATATCCATATGTATATCTGTGGGCTTCGAATAGACTTTTCTCTGCGGAGGAACTGGTACAAGAGTCTAGAAAATTTTCGGGGCGGAACGGTCGTTGATCGGGCCGCGAGTTTTGCGCAGGGCGGTGCCCCTTCTGATTTGATCCATGAGCGAATCGCGAACCTGCACCGGGTCTATGATCGGCACCCGGGCGCCCATCACCCGGCGGATGCTTGCCGATCGACTGCTCATGCCCTGCGAATGCAGCGTCTGCTGCTGCTGTGCCAGTTTAGCGTTCAGCGTTTCCAAAAACTCGGAAGAAGCACGCGAGCCCTTGATACTCCCCGGCGTGTGATCCGTCGCGTGTTTGCGACCCAACTTCGGGCTGTTGTTTGTACTGTTCTCGGCGCTGTTGCTCGAATTCACCGAACTCGTGCTGCTGATCAGTTTCGCGCTGAGAACTGCCATAAAACTCTGCCCGATGCCGCTACCACCAGCTAAAAAATGGACAACCTTGTTAGTTCAGCAACTATGACGTGATTGCAATCTAATCATAAAAGTAACTAATTAATTTTTGGTTTCAGTTTAAGTGCATGTTTTTCTCTTAAATCTTCATTTTGATTTCTACTCTGAGAAAATGATATCGTGCAATACAGATAACCAATTTGCATCTCAAGGTTTGATTAAACTAAAACAAGTTTATTTTCACTTCATTGTGTTATCATAAAGTTGTAAACTCTAAGGTTGTATGAATTTAATTGCATTAGTGAGTCACGTTACAATGTAGGTTGTAAACATTTTACGATATGCATTGTGCATCTTGCAATAATACGATTTTCTCAGTACAGTATCTTTACTAATGTCTACTAAGAAAATACTAATAAATAAATACAATTAAATACCATCTAATAAAGAATATATTCTTATACTAATATATTAAACTGAAAAAAATTTCCTTTGACCGAGCAATACGCTTAAACAAAACAATACAAATACAATGTACCAATTTTAATTCAAAGTGTCTGTATGCAATTTCCAAAGTATCATTGGCTACACAGATATCCTATTCGTGCAATTTTTAGACACTACATAATTAACAAATTTACGACGATGGAATTCAATGGATATTTCTTCCATTAATATTCTGTATTCCATTTCCATCTTTTTATGACGTATTATTTTTGCATAAATCCTCTAAAAAGTGTGCTCAGAGATTTAAAATATTAAATACGTACGTTGCACTCAACATATTTTTCAATTAAAATGTTAACTTGTATCATGTTTAAAGCAAGATTATTTTTTTAAATGTGTCACACTGCGGATGTATTCTAGACAAAGATACTCTTTTTAATCGATTATATATACTTTCATAAAAAGTATATTATTATTATTATTATGAATAAAATAACATTTTAATTAACTTTCATTATACAGCAAATGATCTGATACTGTCTTATAATATACGCCCTATTTTCACGGATGCATGTACGATATTCTATGAAAATATCAATTTAAAGGTTTCAGCATACGTTCGTAATTTTTTTTTATTGTTTTGATTATTTGTTTCTTTCATTCATATCGGTTTCTAACTAACATGCAAACAGACAAACAAGTTATGTTTTTAATATATTTTTAAATTAAGGTGGGACTGTCGGTACAGTAACAATAACGTTTTCCAAATGATAATTAATCATAATAATTTTAAAATTTTATGACTAATTCTATTATATGATAACTACAATTGTAAAAATGCGTGCTACACTACATATATCTATAAATATCTATATTTCTTGTATATATTTCTCTGTATTTTCTATATATAATTCTATGTATAATATAACTTCTAAATTAAATAGCTCAACTTAAGGATAATGAATTTTTTCAAAACTTTACGCGTTCATATTAATAGAATTAGACTTAAAAGTTACAAAAACATCTGACCATTTTGCGAAATTGCATGTCCCACCTTAACATTACGTCGGTTCACAGGTAGTCAACTAGTCTTACTATATTTTATCCACATTAAGAATATAAATAAAGTTAGGGGTGTACTTTGAGGTATTCATTCAGAAAATGTGAAAAAAAAAAATTTGTTCACTGTAGGTGTGGTGTTAAGAGAACTAGATGATAAAGAGCACTTGATAACGTACAAGCGCGTCTACCCAGCGTCGCGGAAGATGGGCCGCTTGTAGATATGGACGGTACAGAGCCTCGCTCTTGCGAGCTCGAACGCAACGTCGCGTAACGCTGCTCCTTGATGCAGCGCCCGACTTGGAGCCCGTCGTGCGTCTGGTTTTGGACCGCGCTCAGATTTTGCACCTTGCGCAACAGCGACGGACTCGCGGGCGTGTGCTTCAGCTCCGTCAGAGTGCGCACAGTCTCCGACACTGACACAGACCTAACGTACAATGTCACAAATCAAGAAAACAATTTTCAATTAACAAAATTCCACCCTCGAATTTCGTAGCAAGTGCAATCAAACAGAAAACGAACGAGAGAGTGAACGAAAATTGTATGTACAAAACGAAATGAGGACTAAAAACTGAAGAAAAGCAAAACCGAAAAAAATCTCGTGTGGATGTTGTGTGCAACTTTGGCACTTGTATGATACACATGAGTGGGGCTTGTACGTGACAATCCGCAAAACGAAAAACAACTTCGAAACCAAAAGAAAAACAAGGAGAGGAGAAGAATAAAGGAGACTTTGCAAGAAGCGTATTTAAGGTGCGACTTTGTTTCAAGTGTTTTCCAGTGCTTGCAAAAGTAGGCGTGACATTTAAATGTTGCACTGGTGGTATATACAACTGTTTCCCCTGCGATTCACTGAACCAACTTTATTTACAAGGTGCAAATGTTTTTGCCAAACTTGTTCTTAAATGTTGAAGCACAGGAATTACAATCTCAAAACGCCATCCTGCTGTGGAATCTTCTTGCAAAAGACGGAAGCACTTGATTTCCCATCTTACCTCTTAGGAGTTGGACTGGCGTTGGGAGAAGAGCCTTCGAGGAGGAACGCTGGCGGCGGCGGCAAGTTTTCCGAGTCGTCACAAGTGTTTGCGACGCGCTCGTCGGCTTCATTTGCGGGCGACGCGGTTCCGCAATTACCGCCCCCATAATTGCGGAGACCCGTCTCGTAGGAGGCGGTGGAGCTCGCGTGGCCTGCTGCATTGATCCTCGCCGAGACAGTGTGTTCCAGTTGCTCTCATTTTGATTCTGAGTCGAATGAGAACGAGGCAGAGTGCTTTGACTGCCATAGCCACTGCTCGACTCCAAACTTGATTCTGAAGTTTGGCTCCCTCCATCTTTTTCGCCTGACTCGGTCTGAAATAAAAATATTCGTGTTCAGAAGCATTCGACAATGGTATTGCATTTCTGATTCTGACAGGCAAAGATCGATTTCCAACATACTTTCTCTGTCGATGGCGTTGATACTGTAGCCGGCGGTGACGTCACGGGTTGCGTGCTCGGATGGTGCATTTCTTGAGCGCGACTCGCAGCCAAACTCGCCAACTCGTGCATGTTCACGTACATCGGCTGTTGATGCTGATGAGATGTTAACTCTGTTGAAAAAAAAAAAAAAAAGAAATCAAAACACTACAATTAAGTTCGCTAACAAATCGATTTCTATAATTACAGTCAATCTCATGTTATTTTTCCAATAGAAACTACAATCGCCGATGAAACTTTTATGACCACTCGAGAAAGTAACATTATCTCGTTTCTTGCCACGGATAAACCATTCAATTTTCCGTGTAACAAATTTTCTACAACCATTAAACATTTTTCTGCCAATTTTAGCATTCATGAAAATCCCGCTGATTTCTCTATCGTAAAACCAAAAATAATGTATGACAGCTCGATTTTCTTCACACGGTATAATGCGAAGGTAATAAGATTAATTTTATGATTTTGAGGAAAAACAGTAGAATGCAAATCGTCTAAATTGCGGGCTGGATCAAGTAGCACGTCCAAACTGGTGTTTACCTTTGGCCAAATGAGCGGGCAGAGGCAGTCTCGCTTTGCCTCGCGGACTTCCAGGTGAATCGTGCTTGTTTGGCAGCGACGGTCTTTCAAGGCTGGAACACCTGCTTGGAACCGGTGGTTTGGTACCGCTATTTTTGCGTATCTGCGAGCGCGGAGACTGCTGATTTGAAGGGGGGTAATTTTGAGACGACACAGGTGAGGCAGGCTGGCTGTGGCACAAACTCCCACCGTCCGGAGATTGAAACGTATAGACACTAAGAGCTGGTCTTTGGTGTCCTTTCTCATAAGCTAAACAACCACAAAACAAAACAAACAAATAATAAATAATGTCTCCACAATTAATTTTAAATTTCAAAAAGTAATTACAATTTGTTCAATAAATTTCACTTAAATATATAAAATTAAATTGAACATAATTTGAATTGTACCTGAAGAAATAGTGTGTGGACGTTCGTTAACATTTTGTGATGGACTATCAAAAGTAGTTGTTGATTCAGTATGTCCTGGCCAGGTGGAAACGGGTCTAGCTGTGCTACCAGTTGAATTTTGGGAAGTCGGATTCGTTACCTAAAAAACAAGACTTCTCTATAAGATGTATTGTGACTTTGATAAATGAAATTATTAACTGGAATCCCGTAATCATTTTACGTTGTAAACCTCCGGCAAGTAAAAGGATGAAGAAAAGAAAGAATAAGAAATAAGAAAAAAAACCCTTTGGCAGGTGAAAGTGCTTACGATGAGGGCCTGATGCTAGTAAGCTAGCTAAAGTTACCTGATGCTCGAAAATTGGTTGCGAGTAGAGTGTGTCTTGTGAGGTGAAGCCAGAGTCACGAGAGCTGCCGTTTAGAGAGTGACGCAACGTCACCCGGCCGGTACCATTGGAGGGCCTGATGCCAAAGGACTACAACGAGTACAACATCGACTACTGCATACATTTTCTAAACTATTTTTGCGAGCAAGAACTACCCCTTCATGTAACGTCATCTTTGCAATAAAATTATTTACACTCAAATCATAATAAAAGTAAAATTATTGTAACAAAATAATTGCAATAAAACAATGAGCCAAAAAAATGCTAACTTTTTTTTACATGAAGACTTAGTTTAAGTATAAACATGCTTTATTATACCTAATAACAAGATTGTTCATAATTGTCCTGAGTTTGCAACAACATTTTCTACGAGATCTTTTTTACACTGTAGCATACTCATGAAACATTTATGTCATTATGAATGGTTCATAATCTTTTGAAAATGAACTATGATTACATCCAACAAACATATACAATTTCAAAAAATAAGAGTTACAACCAGCATTAATTTGCCAATGAAGCGAACAAAAAGATAACAAAGGTAAAAAAGATAAAAAGAAAGTATAAAAAATTTATAAAAAAGTGCATCTACCGCAATCATGTTTCCATCATTGCAGATGAGGGAGAGATACTAAATCAAAGAAGAGAAATGATAATAAAAATATGATGACGAAAAGATGAAGTGTGTTGATGATTGGTGCGATGGCGAGCAATCTTACCTGAGACAAAGATCTGTGCCAGGGGTAGCCGGAGGGGCTTGGGTGGCTCTTACTGGATCCACTGCTACTGCTGTTTAACGAACTAATCGAGCACATTGAGCTCTTTCGAGAGCCAAGTGACAAGGACGGGCTAGAAGGAGGCGTGGCTAGAGACCATTGTGCTGCATCGCAGCCTTTGATATCTGTTATCACCTGCTCGGATGCCGGGGGCAGATGTTGCGGCGATGCTGCGTGTCTTTGCAACTGTTCTGACACTTCTTGCAGGTGAGTTAGTTCCATCAACATTGCAATCTCCTCATCCTAAATTCACAACCAAAAATAACAATTACATTGAATCTTTGATACCAAATGAAGAGGAAATATACACTTGTGGATGGTTCGAAAAGTTTCTTTTGCATTTTCGTAACCTATAATATTTCAAGAATTACCTATTAAATTTTCAGCTTGAAATTCGAATTAGTTTAAAAGTAAATATATACCAACACGTATTTTCATAAAGAATGATTCATGACAACATTATAAACGAAATAAAGTGGAAATTTATTGTAGTGCTTCACTTTTTTCATCCTCACTGAGTACCAATATGAAATTCTGATTTCCTATCAAAAACTGCGAAAGCAATCGTGACAATCGTAAAATAGTTGAAACCAAATTTCCGTTTAATCAAATTATTGGCAACTCATTGTTTATAACAAAAGTTGATGTTTAAATATCCTAAAACATTCCTAAAACACATTTTTTGAAAGTTGCTTAGAACACAATATACTTTGTCATAAACATTTGATGTATACATTTTTTATAATCACTAGTTGATTAACGCGCTACGCGCGTCTGTTGGATTTTGA
>JAAMPD010000649.1:0-41921 GCA_025266255.1 Trissolcus basalis | reverse complement strand
CACACACACACACACACACACACACACACACACACACACACACACACACACACACACACACACACACAACGCAAGAAAATTCCGTAGATTCCGTTCTCCTTTGATTAAAGAAATTCCACAAAAATGCTCACGATGCAATTTGTATACAGCATGTACTGTCCAGTCCCATCCCGACTCCTATTTTGATCGTTAATTTTTTGCTCCTCTGCCTCCCCAGAATATTCTAATGATTATAACGCTACTCGGCCTGCCTAGGCTGTCATTTTATTTCGTATCCAGTATAATTATCAAATTATGTAACAGTTGATGTTGGTAATTCTGAATACCTCCCAACAATCGTCAAACTTTTATTATTAAACAATATTTGATTTTGTTCCCCCGAAAATAGCAACGTCTGTTTCCTTTTCATTTTCCAGCTTGTTTTTTCTCTCTCATTTCTAAACTTACCTTTTCAATTTCAAATCCAATTGAAATTTTAATTACATCTTTAACCTGAACAATTGAAATTTGAATTCGGAAATTGAACTTTACATTGTATAATTGAAAAATCGGATATTTGTTAATTTTGGTTTTCTCTTTTTTCGTTTCAGCTCTTCTCAGTCATAGTGTTTGGCTGCATCAACAACCAAGGTTACATCAAGGAAAAGGATGGACTGGAAGTCTGCCTTTACAACAGAAGTGCGAACGCCTGTAGTTATGGCGTTGGTGTCGGAGTGATAGCCTTCCTCGCAAGCATGGGATTTATAGCGGGCGAATATTTCTTCGAGCAAATGTCATCGGTGAAGACCAGAAAGCATTACGTGCTCGGAGACCTCGGGTGAGAGAGTGCTATAAAAAGTCTCCACTCTAAGGAGACATTATTATTTCGACACATGCACGTTCAATCGCAACCTATGAGCAACGCAAGTTCAAAGCCACTGTGGAGTAGCTTATTAAAATTCTCCCGACCATTATGGCCAGGCGCCTCCACGACGTTCAATTCGTTAATTTATGTTCTTGTTTTTTTTTTTATTTTCCACGTTTGAGCTTTATGAATAACAGCTATTCCGAACTGCCCACGATTTTCATTGATTGATCATATTAAAAGATGCACTGTCGGATTTTATTTGATAAAGACGAGAAAAATGTAAATCCTGGACTGGTTCTTTTTTCTTTCCTCTCTTTGTGTGGCGGAATAATTTGTAGGTCAGCGGAAAAGCTCGAATGTGCATCGGTGTTATGACAAAGCTCACGAACTTTTTGTTAGAAATCAGTTTTTTCTATTGATTTTCAAGGGGGGCTTGCCGACGATCAATCATAAAACGTATACATCTGGCGTGATCAAATTTTTCAAAAACTCGCTGGACATTTGATTCGATTGTACAGCTTCGTTAAGCAATTAAACTTTTTTTCTGTCCTGCGCTCACGGGAGAGTGCACTTCTGTTATTATAATCCAATTGGGGGTCGGAGCAGCGGGGGAGTCAACAAGTTTGTTGACTCAACTAAGTGGTTATTTATCATCAAATCCCGATCGCAAAGTCATTTCAGGCTGATTTTTCCATTTTTTTATCATCGCGGCTCAAATTTCTTTGTCAGATTAACAACGAGGAAAGCACAACACGACGATCAATACGCGAGATACGATGAGATGGTTCAGCGAGTGTGAAAGTGTTTGAAAGAGAAACAACGAATAAAAATTGTCAAACTCTTTCGCGGTTTATACAAGTATGACTCCGATCTCAAAGTAGTTTTTTTTTGTACTCGCCTTGATCCAAATTTCCGGTCCAGTCTTGTCTGACCGAGAATAATCAAAATCAGTAGATTATATTTTGTTAACAGATAACGTTTAATAATAATGTTTCAATTTTCATTTTTTTCAGATTCTCAGGCTTCTGGGCTTTTCTTTTCTTCGTAGGATTTTGTTATTTGACTAATGCGTGGAACAAATCCGACGTACCAGAAGACGTTGGCACAAGCGGCGTACAAGCAGCCATTGTATTCTCATTCTTCTCCATCTTCACTTGGGTGAGACTATTTTTTGCAAAGTACACCACAAACAACGGTGCTTGTAAAAATAAACAAGATTGTCAGAGGCGCAACTAAAGAGAACCTTTTTTTTATTTCAATTTCATTACCAACTTCAATATATAAAATGCACCTCTAAAATAAATTGCAGTTGGCTGTAAAAAAAATTTAATCACAATGGAGTAATTACACGTTTTTAAGCGACGTATGTGAAATGTAATTGGAGAGCAGAGTTTGCCTCGGAGCTTGTGTCAAACGTATCTTTGGAATATTAGCTTTCATTGCCATGAATGTGTTTTGCTTGTCAATGCTAAGTCTCAGTACGTTAAAAAGGAGTTTGCTGTTGCAATCAATAAGCCTATACAGTCCGTTGTACATGAAACATTTAAAAATTATTAGATTCGCTTTTCACTTTTGCCAACTGTAACTTCTTTGTCTTCTAGAATTTATAAATTTTTAACCGACAAAATATTTAAATTGAAATTATTTTTTATGGACATTGTTAAAGTATAACTGGTTGAAAAAAATTTAATTAAGACCCAAGTTTTGCAAGCAATTATCTATGACTTGCGGGATCATAAGTTGAATGTTAGTTATGAAATGAGAGAGCCACTCGTGTTAATGGAGGAAGTAATTACAAGTTTGGACATTCATTACAATTATTGTTCCTTTTGACGTTAAATTTTTGGCAAGATTCGGGGGATAAAATAGGTTTTTCTCGATTTTTAATTCGGAAGTGGTCACGGTTGATAATCTTAGCCAATAGACACAATTTATGTCTTGAAAATGAAACGTAAAAAATTAATTTCAATGCAAG
Source organism: Trissolcus basalis (assembly GCA_025266255.1). Taxonomy (NCBI): domain Eukaryota; kingdom Metazoa; phylum Arthropoda; class Insecta; order Hymenoptera; family Scelionidae; genus Trissolcus; species Trissolcus basalis. The sequence continues at coordinate 39,099 of JAAMPD010000649.1, read as the reverse complement.
AGAATGATTTTGATAAAGACGCGAAGTAGGTCAAACATTTGAAAAAAAAAAAAAATTTATTCGAATGGCTCGCGATAAAAATTCTGCCTCAATTCAAAAAGGACTACACACACAAGTTTTGCCATTTTTTTATTTGAATTGAAAAAACAAATTCCTTTTTACATTTTTGTCGTTAACTATTGCCCTCGAAGTGGAATTGCTAAGCATAAGTCTAGATAATTATTTTCTCGCTCACCGGCGATAAAGACTTGAAATTTAATATTTTTAAACATTCGCTCGTAGACGTTGCTATTTTCTTGCGACCTAAAAAGCATTTTTTCACGTTTCTAATTGTATTTTTAAAAATCCCTCTTCGAAAATGTATCTGTTGGAAATGATTTTTCTTTAATGTCCATCATAAAAAAGCATTCATCCAACCGGATGTTATTGAACGTAAATTGAAAAACTTCACAATTTACGTAATTTAATCAGGCAGGTCTCGTTTAAGTGATTGTCATTAATGTGCACTAATTAAAATGTCATTGGAATTCATGAACAGATATCGTTTCTTATATATATTGCAATCCATACACTTTTTTTATTCATCTTAATACTCCTTTGTTACAATACAACTTTTTATGAATGCTTCAGGTTATTAAATTCGTAACACCTTTCAGTTCGATTGGATTCGTTCCAAACTTTTAATTTAATCTTCATTTCATTTTCAGGCTGGTTGTGCTTGGTTTGCCTTTCAACGATTCAAACAAGGAACAGACGCAGCGTTCGCATCAAGTTACGAGGCTGATCCAGTGGGTGGGGCAGGGTACACGAGTTACCCAGACGCAACGGACGCAGATTACCAAGAGCCACCGTTCGGCAAACAGCAGCAGCAACAGCAGCGAGGCATGGGCGATTTCCAGGCGCCAGCCTATTAAAGTCCCAACACCTGACAAAGCGTCGCGAACGTGTACCTTTCTCGCTTGGTGTCTGGCAGATTAGGCCAGCTTCCCAGCAGGATGACACCTGAAAAGAATTTTCATTAGTGTTTGTTCTAACGAGATGCTGCGCATCTTTGTGGGCGAGTCATTTGTTGAACGGTGCTCGTCACTGTTGACCACTCGTTAAAAATTGTACTTAAATGTATGTCCGATAAAAGAGACAAAAAAATTATAAGTAAACTAAAGTATACCACGCGAGAAATTATAAGCAAGACAAAAAAAAAAACAATTTATCGTCGAGATTATGAAAAAATAAGAAAAAAAAACCAAGCGTAAAAAAGTAAATACAAAAAAAAATAAAGGCACGGAAAAATACACTAAAATTGTAGGATTTATCAAAGCCGAGAGATCGATGCGTCGACTTAAAGAAGTTTCATTGTATATTGGTACTTGCACCGGCTAATCTTTATAAGTGTACATTTTATTGTTGTGAACGTGTTCATAGTAATCGCATGATTTGAATAATTGACAAGCGGTCAGGCAACGAAACAGGTGTAGTTTTGCATGGGATTGTATATTACGGGCCAAATTTCATAGTGGGGGCAAAATTATGTGACGCTTTTGACCTTGTCCACTTGGTTCTTAGAACTTGTAAAAAAGCCAAGTGGCAAGTACAAGAGCTTTTAGAAGATGAAGAAAAAAGAAGGCGTTTCGCGCGTTTTTGTTGGGATTTGCGATTCCTTTCGCACAACCAAATGACGATTTGTCCTTGATTACGTTGAAGTAGTATTTGTTGATGGAGAGCAATTCGAAAGGGGGTGATTTTAAGAGCAAACATAACTGCGTTTTTCACGCATGCTATCTTTCGCCATCTAGACGCAAATTATTATTCGATTGAAGCCATAATTAATGGAACAAACCAAAAAAATAAACAAAACATAGCAATCGTATTTGAAGGATAACAAGCTGTAGCATATAAAAAGTGGAATGTCTATTAAAATGCGATATTATAAGTAATTTAATAAAAAACAAGAAAAATCATAAACTTATGTGCGATGTAGCCGTATTATTAATTGATTAAAGATAGAAGTTTAAGAGGTGCCATCGTACAGCGCAGGGATCTCAATATATGCGAACAGTTCTAGTCTAGATCTATGATTTGTGATAGTGAGCAAGATCGTTTGTTGCCGATCATAAAGTATTGATTATGGACTAATGAGAAGCACCATTGCCAAAGCGGGCGTCTTGCTTTCAATGAAAAATTTTAATGTAATCGAATTCAATCTGCATATCGGAATGTCTCGTGAAAATGCGCTATCCCAAAATTATGTCAGGCGAAAACAAAAGTTAACGTCAAGGATCCGATTCGAATGCAAGACTGTAGGAAGTTAGCTTGACAGAGATAACACAATGCTGCACCGCCAGGCTATGAAAAATTCAAACATTTAAAGACAAAACCAAATCCAGAACAAGAATCGAGCATTTGTATTTTTTTATGAAGCTTATGTTGTACATTACTGCACACAAATGAGCATTCCAGTTTGATTGACAAGCCTCGTGCACTTTGCGGCAAGTCCACGTTTCCATCCAATCGATTGACACGTGTTTGAGCAGTAAATTTTTCGGTTTCGCTTTTCGCTTCGCGCAAAGATAAAGTTTTTTCTTTCCCATTTCTTTTAAACACCCGGATTGAAAATTGGACCGAAGCAAAGGACCTTGAAACTTGCTTGTTAGTGACACATCCATCGCTTCCTATCACTTACGATATTTGGGAAGAAAAAGATTTAAAAACTTTCTCTCCTCATTTTGTCTTCGCCAATAAAGTTTTACAGTAACCGATCGATGTATATATATATATTTATATATCATACATAATTATTTATATATATAAATATAAATATTACTGTGTACTCATCAAGTCATAATCGCCCGACTGCGTTCTCACGTTAAATCGAAATGGAATAATCGGGTTTCGTTCACGACAAAAGCGACTAGTTGAATAGAAAAGGGGAGGAAACGAAAAATCGCTTCAGTGCTAAAAATTTTCATTCGCTTGGAAATTTTATATGAGCACTCTAAAAGCGAACTTTCGTTATCCCTTCGACTCCGAACCATTTGAAAAACCATTCCGATAAAAAAATGTTTTTGTTTGACTGTTCGATATGGTGAGAACGTTTTTCAGTCTGGATACTGATTCACACGCCTGTCATTGTTTCTGCATTTTCGGTTCATCATTGTAAGGGAGTTCAGTTTTGTAACTATGAGTTGACAATTTGCAGACACGTATCTGATAGTTCTTATTGTAACGAATGCCACTGTACATAACATCTTTGTTTTGATATCGCGAATCGCGAATAACAAATTGTCGCACTTCGGGTTGCAATAAAAAAAAAAAAAAACAAATTCCGAACTCTGATGGAACAAGCAATACAAGGCTAACTCGCTGATATTGAGACAAATTCCAAGTCGATGGAAAATTGTTTTCGTTTGTTGTTTTCTTGCGTGTTTCATCTTGAGTTTGTTTCTTCAAACAATCGCGAGCGAACTTATTTTGTGTATAATAACGTTCTAGTTGTATTATACATAATATATCAGTAATTACACCAATCTGCAAATAAATGTTATCATCTATTGTGTTAATAATTGCTGTTTTTCATTTCTCAGCCCGTTTTTATTAATATTTAAACAATTCAATTTTATAAACATTTTTTCATCGTTCCATCTAAATCATAATTCTCTTTCAAGTGAATTTTAATTTTTTCTTGAATGTTATTCAAGAATGTACATCATGAATTCGTGTTTATACAATCACCTGTCATCTTGTGGCGTCACTGAGACGGAAAATGGACAAGTAAAGATACATAACCTACAAACATCAATTAAATTAAAAAATGCTAGATAAAAAAATTATATGAACAACAATGTATAGAAAAATTCTTTTTAATTTAAGTGAAATAAACAAAAATTGTTTGATAAAATTAGTTTTTAGTATTCAAACAAAATCGAAACATAAACATAAAATAACTAAAACCGTAATGGGATTCTAATCAGTATTGTAGCCGAAAATCTTTATTTCATCGTCATTCTTTGTCATCTCGAATGACATTTGTTTGATACCATAACAATTTTTATTGTATTGTTGCAATATCAACATGCTGATAGTTTGAGGTTATGTTTTTCTCAAACTGTGTTGGTGAGTATATTAGCGCCATCTGGCAGATCGCACTCGTATAACAGCCATATTTTTCACTACGTATCTACGTATATGCTACACAGCGAGTGTCAGGGCTGTTCAAAAATAAAGAGAGTTCTAACTTCTGTCTTTTTTCCTTCCATTATTATTTGGCGGGGAAAAAAAGAGAGGTCTAATGTTTTTTGGTTCGTTTCGCGTTCCAACATTTCCGCGTGCGCTTCTTTTTCCAACGATCGTGTGTGTCGGGCCTTGACGAGTAACATAGGTGTCGTCGTGTCGGTGTAATTCGCGATTATTCGTGATCTGACGATAATATTGCATGCATTTTGACATGAATTCGGGACGAACAGCTGCCTACAGTTGACGTTCGGCTCGGCCCTGTTCCCACGACCTCGGACGAAAAAACGAACTAAAAACACCAAGCAAACACCGCCGTAAGTGCAACAAAACAACACAACAATCACATCAAAGTTTCAGCTGCACACTCGTTCGTCTGTTTTATTTCAAGAAAAGCTCATTCCCTCGTCATGTTTGGCTTGAATTTTTTAAACTTTCATCGTTCCTGTATTGCATCTGTGTTTGTTTTATTTTAGATAACATTGGTCGACTGGTGTCAAGGTTTTCACCAATTTCCCTTTCAAAAGGTCTGTCTTACTCGTGACCATGCCAAGTAAGAAGAAAAAATACAACGCGCGTTTCCCAGCGGTGAGTACGATGCACTTTTTGACGCACAGCATTATTTTCCGCTAACTGACCGTGTTCAATTTTGCGTTTCAGGGTCGCATTAAAAAAATCATGCAAACCGACGAGGATGTCGGCAAAGTTGCCCAGGCTGTTCCAGTCATAATTTATATCCTTTTTAAAACGCATTTCATCGATCGTCAACGATGACAAATGTTTTTGTTTACATTGGTTGGTTTACTTTGTTGTTGTGACATTGAGTTCAATTGATGATTATTGATTATTTGAAATGTTCATTATTGGGAGAATATTTTTCTTAACCGCATATATACCTAGGACATTAGAGCTTTTTGTACACTCGTTATTGACGAAAACGATGCAGATTACAAGTGCCAAAAATGCTAGGACTCTGACCCCTACACACATGTAAGTTTGTAATTAGATCATGTAAATATAAATAACCGCTTGATCGGATGATTTAATATTGATTACAGAAAGCAGTGTATTCTGTCTGAAAGACGGTTCGATTTTCTGAAGGATTTAGTGAAAAATTTACCAGACGTATCAAGTCTGGACGAAGAAGTGCCTACTCCGCCGTTGACTCCAGCGCCAGCTGTGAATCAGACTTATCCTATTCCCCGAAGTAACGAAATTGAGTATGTTTACATTTCATACATTGAAAATGAAAGACAAAATCCAGTTGATACAATTTTATTAATATTTTAACAAAACAAATTTAAACAAGCTAATTATAAGTTAAAAACAACAACAAATCAATTTCTTATGGTGTTTCATAAAGTACAGTCAGATAGAACATGAGATAAAAAAAATATGTACAGTGAATATTGATAAGATTTACTTTTTATCATTTTTGTTCTATGTATAAGTTCAATTCAAGTTTCTTTTGTTATTATTAATTGGTTTTAAAATGAAGAATTCATTAAAATAATTTAAAATGATGAACATTTTAACACAAACGATAATTTAAATTATAATAACTGGTTTAAACTATGCAATCTGGTTACCAATTTGTAATTAGGTTTTATTTTATTTTGTCAGGACTCCGAAAGAAACAGGTCCATCATTAGCTGAACCAAATTATTCCCGCAGAACAACAAAAGAAGAATTGATAATAAAAGAAGAAACGCCGGTGGAGCAGAGTACGAAACCAGAATTTCAGATCATAATTCCAGCGGCCTACGGTGCGGTCCAGCCGAACTTTTACACTGAGGTGAACGCCGGTACAAACACGATCGGCAGTTTCACTCACTCATCGAATATTGACGAGGATTATGACACGTAGTGATTCGTTGCTTGTCCCAATGCTGAGGCATCTGATTTAAGTCTGACGTTAGACTGGTTGCACTTAAGTCACTACTATTCCTATCTACGTCCAGGCGGAACTGCAGCGAGATCGAGGAATAATTCGTCTGACAACATTCCGACATTGTTGATTTACTGCAGCTCGCGCTAATCTTCGTAAAAGCTGATGTATTATAAGACATTATTTATTGTAATCGTTAGTACAATGCAAGACTCAATTTTTGTATTCGTCGCTGGATATTCGTTTTATCCAATTTAATTAATTCTAATTTAAATTTAATTATCACGAACAAAAGTTTTGAACTATTTTCAATTGTTACCAAAGTTGTCAATTTTTCTTTATTTTTTTTTCATTTTTTAATATTTTATTGTTATTACTTCGTAAAATTGTGTGTGTTTGTGTTTACGAATAAGGCTTTTAGAGTGTAGTTACGTTTCATTTTTTGTACAACCGCAAAATTCGGGAACCCATTTTTTTTAATGAATAAATCACGTACACGTAGACAATAGTAGTGTATAGTAAAGCAAAATGTGAAACAGGATAAGTCTAGACGGACAATGAGAACGTGGATATTGCTGTATGAACCATTTGTAAATATTGCTGACTTGTTATACGCATCAATATTTTTTCTGGTCGCTGTGTAATACTGAATACAATCCCATTGGTTACAAATGAACGACTGTGTAAATGTGCGAAAAAGAATTTTTTTTCTTCTCTCATCTGTTCGTTGAGATCATTCGATATTTTTTTAATTTTCACATTGATAGACCCACATGTCAATGGGAACTTGGAAGTTTGTATGAAAATATAAACATTTCACACAATTCATTTTCAATTATTCAACCAATCATCAACCAAAATTAATATTTGTCAAACAATAACAAAAAGTAACAAATTTTACTCATGCCTGATTTCGTGGAATTAATTTTTTTTTCAAATTTAAATAACTAATTTTTTTATGATATTTTTTTCATCACTATTTTTACATAATTCACAATTTTCACAGTAGAAAATAACTAACATTGAAATTCAATTTCAAATTTGCCGCGCGCCTGCGCATGGCCGAAAAAAATGTGCGCGCAAAATGGCGTCGTTCAAGAAGGGCTTTGCCTGAAAAAATACGCAAATATTCGCGGTAACTACGACAAGAGTCCACGAATTTCAGTCAAACTATTTTCCTTAGATCTGAGAATTTTCCAAAATGACTGGTCCATCATCTTGAATCCTAACCTCCAAGTCAACACGATTGGTTTGAAAAAAACGCGAGCCAACCGCCCGATTTGATTGTGATTGTGTGCGCGCTTTCTCCATACTCTATCTTCTTTCTCTCTCATTGCCTCTGCCTCTCGCACCTTTCCTTTCACACTTGTTGCGTCGCATAGAGAGTGTCCGCACGGTGTCCCCAGTCGTCTTGATAATTTTGTCGATTTCAAAACAATTTCTGCGTATCATTGTCCGTCGCCTCGGGGCGACTGAAAAAGCCTCGCGGCCGTCGGGTCGTGTGCGTCCGTGTGCCGCGAATTCAACCCGCTCGCATTTTTCTGCCCTGGACGTTCACCGGAAAATTCCTGCGTCAGAAAGGACGATGAAAAAGGTATTTTCTAATAGTCGGTTCTGACCGAGCGGTGGGTGAAGCAATCTCGCCGAGTGCTGTGGAATGTCGCGGTCCAGCCGCCGGAGGATGGACCGAATCTGAAATTGGGGACGATGAAAACCAAAACAAAGCATTCGAACAAACTTTGCAAAATTCAATTCCCGTTCTGGTGAGTTCACATTTTTTCGTCTGACCTCTTAAATCTGACATCTGACAGGAGACATAAAAAATGTGATTCGTTCTTTCACAAATGTGCTCATTTTTATTTTTCATCATTTTTATTTACTTACCGTGTAATTTATGGTATATTGTTTTTCTTTTGTAAATGAAATTACCAGTTATGAATAAAAGATGAATCACTAATAAACAAATTTTTCCACACGGACGAAACTGTATTTCTAATTATATTCGAAAAATAATTTATGTGTTACACATACTCCATTTGTAATTGATTTATAAAACAGCTAAATTCTTCATATATAAATTTTACTGTAAAAATTATGAAAGTATACTTTCGTTCATGTGGATTATTTTAAATAACACATTGATGTAATATTACCATTATAATCAGTTACAATTTTTGTTTGCAGAACCTGACTTATTATGTCAAACATGCACCACAGTCGTCGCAAAAAGAAGCGTGTCAATTACGGGGTCAAGACAATCGAGCTGACCCGTGGTCCAAAAGGTTTCGGGTTCACGATATCGGGTCAGCAGCCGTGCATCCTCAGTTGCATCGTGGCGAGTAGTCCAGCAGAAAAAGCCGGTCTCAGGGCAGGCGATTATCTGGTGGCAGTGAACAACCATAACGTGAGCAAAATTCCCCACGACGACGTGGTTCGTTTGATCGGACACACCCACGGATTATTGAAGCTTCAGATCGCTGAAAATTACTACTCGGATTCGTCCGACGAGGAAGGCTCGGTAGCGGCCAGATCGAAGCCTAAGTATCTTCACAAGACGCGGTCCAATGGACAGATGGGAGCGAATCCGCAGCTGCAGTGTCGGGTGGCCAAAGTAGTAAGGGACCTTAGAACAGGGGCGATGTTTGACGGTGCTGTTGAAGCCGCCTCCAGGGCGAAAATTAGGTGCGGACACTCGAGCTTACATCGGCACTGGAATGCGGAAAACATTCTGCTTCCGCCTCCGCTTCCACCGCCTCCGCCACCTCTTCTCTCGAACAAGAGAGACTCTGAGAAGATTGTGCACAGAACTGTTGTGGGCTATTTGGGAACTATCGATATCCCTAATCAGCTGCATCCTTCGTCTATGATGCAGGTAATTCAACGGGCTAAACTTGAATGAACTTGTGGATCTGGTAGACTTTGACTGTTTTTCTAGGCTGTATTTGTTGACTGAAGATCAGTGAATTGAAGTTTTGTTAAAGAGCGTTTGAGAAAAGAATGTAGAGTTTGTAAAAATGATTTATTGTCTTCTAATGTTAGATAATCCTATTCTTGAATGAATAGGATGGTTGTAAAGTTGAACAGGGGTCTGTCAGATTCAGAATGGTGAGATGAAGTAGTGCCCATGATCAGAAAGTTGAGGATATCTTTAAGTTATCACAATCGATGAGCGAAGATTTTGATTAAGATGGATTTGTTTGCGAATTTGTTTGTTTTTTTTTTTTTCTAAATAGTTGAAGTACTATTTACAATTAAAAATAAAGTGACTTGATTAGGATTAGATTTATTTATTAATTTTTGCTGCCAAAAATTTTAATAGCGAAGATTTAATACTGAGTATATATTTAAATGAATGTTGACATTTTGACGTAATGAAAATTGTTAAATTCTTGAATGAAAATGATAAAAATGTCTGTTGGCATATTTCATTGAGATTAGTTGTTTTTAATATGTATTTTCAACCTATCATTCTGTCTTTTTTTGAAAATGTACAAAAAAGCTCTCAGTGTTTCATAAAATTGTGTGAGAAAAAAAGTCTTCAGATGAACGAGTAATTACATTTTTTGCAGCAAATTACTATAATATAATTTTTTCTTATAATTACACGTTTTTCCCTTCGCTAACTACTGTGATAATTTTTCCCCCCGTCATTTTCTAGTTCTAAAACGAAGCATATCGCTCATATATATTTGCTTACATATCACATAAATTCTAATTTATGTCGCCAATTCAAAACAAATGATATTTTATTGGTTAATTAAATTTATCCGATAATATTTTCACAATCAAAAATATGAGTTTGAATTGTCACAGTTAATTTACATTGAACTGCCTTTATTGATATCAATCAATTTATTTTATCGTTCTAAGAAATTATAATTTCATAAGATTTGTGAGAAAAACTGTTTTCAAATACGGTAGAAAATTATTCGCAATTTCCATTATCGTTTTTGCTCACTATTTATTTGTATACAAATACAACTATTAATGTTATTGTTATTGTCATTTTCCAGGTTCTGAGAAAGTGTATAAAAAGGTTAAGGGGAGAGAAGAGAAACCCAACAACCGTCCTGCTGACCATTCACGTGGCAAATATAAAACTAACAAACAGTGAAAATCGTTTGATCGCAGAATACCCGTCACACCGGATTGTCTTCTGCAGTTCCTTCTCAGACCAGGACAAACAGTACTTCGGAATCCTGACAAAGTCGTCAAGAAACGCAGAGGACATAATTTCTAACTCCTGTCATGTGTTCACGATTCATCTTAAACTCACCGATCACAAGGAGCACACTCGTATCTGCAACATCTTTGGGTTCAGTTGTACCAAGAGTTCGGACATGAGCGCCTGTCAGGAGTTCCCGGACTCGTGTAACGGACTCATCGGGGCCATCCAGACGTTGTATATCTCAGGAACATCGAACGAAGAATCTGCGTTCAACGATAGCCGTAGGCACGCGGAAACTTCGTCGCCCCAACCGAGTAATTTGAGCACCTCGACCGCGCATTCGAGTAATAGCGATTCGGGAATCGGTTTCAAGGATGATTATGGCAACGATAACCATTCTGACGGCAACAATTTGCTCATCTTTGATTATCCTAGAGGTTTTTTGCAGGCGACACACCGCCATCTATTGCCTAATGCTCAGGTAAAATAGTATAAACAAAAATAATATAAATATTTTGGTTCACAAAAAGAGGATTAGTTTATCAATAAATCTGTTTATTCATTTATTGTCTATTTGGTTATTATGACATATTCAATAAATTTGTACGTTTTTTCTAAATGAGAATGATTAGTAGAAAAAGTTGATGAGAAAGAAATGAAAAATTGGAGTAATTCTGAAATAGAGATGAATTAATATGAGGTCGATGTGATTGCATATTTAGGCTTTACCGAAAGCGAGAGGGATAGAGAATGAGGAACGACTAACAGTACGAGCCATAACTGACCCAAAGTGGAGCTGGATAGCAGAAGACCGAGCAAAAGAGAGGGGTGGATTTACCACCTGTCCCGGCGGGCCATCTGCCGGTTTTCGTGCCAGCAGCAGTAACATTAGTCGCGTGCTCGCGTCGCGCGAAGAAGAAGCTTTATTCTACTCAAAAATGGAGCACTACGTGAACGACACCTCGCATTTACAGAGCAGCATCAGCAAATCTCTGGGGAACAGCATCGAGGATATCAACGCCATTTTTGACGATTTCCGTGATCAGTGTAAGAGTCCAGATTCCAGGCCTTGGGGCAGCATGCAAGAGATTCGCAAACCCCCTTCCACGCCGAACGCTGAGGAAAACGTTGAGGTGAGTTGTTTGAACGTGAAATTATGTTCTTAACTCTTCTCTTTAAATGCTTTTTATAACAGTTTTATTTCCTTTTCAATTATTTCTACTTGTTGATAAATTGTAGAATATTTCTTATTAATGACTGTATTGATTAGGAAAATAATACGACTCGGGGTTAAAAATAGGATTAATTTTTGTTGTTTACAGAGTTTGTTTTCAGCCAAAGAAACGCACCCTCTGATAAATCGCTTTTTCCCTGAATTGAATTATCCAATTTATTATAGGCAAGAGCACGGAAATGATTTTACAAATTTGATACATCCGAAGGGGAATGAGAAATCGTAACGAAAAGTAATATTTATTGATAAGATAGTTCTAATATTTATTTTGTATCTTACCTAGGTATTTTTATAAATAGAATATATATTTTTTCCCATCGCTTGATTAATTACCGGGAGATGGACACGTTCCAGTTCGAAATCACTTTTTTCTGGCGTTTCCTTCCCCTGTCATTAATCGGATCGTGATTACACTCTTACGTCAACGATTCGTCGTGGTCGACCAGATTGTACATACAAAAAAAATGATTTCCCTAGGCAGTTTTAGATCACGAGTGTGAGATATGCAAGTCGAAGAAACCAAACGTGGGAATTGAACGCACGAGCGAAGTCCCGCGGAAATCGCAAGTCCGCCTGCATTCCTGCGTTCCTCTTCTAAATCTTTTTCTTCTACGGAGTTACACTTAAGCATCTACTAACAACACACGCACAATTATTGTATACACATTTTGTCTCTGTCTTCTTGCATCGTTTCCTGCCTATGGCATTATTAAAAGGGAGAACGAGGGAACGGATAAAGGACGAATGAACAAGCTTGTGCATTCTATTATATCAGTTGCCCCATTGTCTCATTTTACGTAGGTGAAACTAAGTTATTTATCAGCAGCCATCCTATTGTTTTTCAATCGCGAAACAAAAAATATTCACAGTGAACAAAAATTGATGGCCAAATTATAATTTGCAATCAATTTGAATTCATTTGACGTATTAGTTCTTTGGATTGATAATTTTAATTTTGTTTGTACTGTTTTTTTATTTCAGGCGAGGCGAGTTAGTTTAGGCGAATTGTAGGAACAAATTTTTCGATTTTGTGCATTGGATGTAAAGAAACGAAGCGAGCAGTCAAACAAACAAACAAACGGTATAGGTCTTTATCTTTCTCCCTCTCTGTGGGTACGCAATGAATGGGAGCCAAGAGCGTCGAGAGTGCTGAGGGGGGAAATAGGTTGATGCGGTGAAACGACAGTGAGCAACGGTGCTCAGTCAGAGGCAGACTTTTCTCTCGACTTTTTGTTCCTCGTTATACTAATTTGACGTGCCAGTGTGGCTTCCAATTAAATTTGTTTGTCAAACCGCCCGGCTTCCCGCGAGGAGAGCGCGTTTGGGCGTCGCATGCGTGACCTCACTCGCGCGACCTGCGTCACAGGGCCAGAAGTAACTTTCATGCAAAAATGCGGTGCGTTTCATACCGCGCCACGCACTAGGATCTCGAGGATTAAATGGGTGCTCCAAGACATGGAACCGCTGGTAATTCGCGACGGCTTGTTATTTGAAATTTTCTCTCCGCGAGATCGTACGCTGTGTTTTCCTTTCTTTCGGCCTGTCTCGCAGTCTTTGCGGATTGAAGTTTGGGTTTAACAAACTTTTGAGCGCGCTTGTACACTCGCAGCGACGTTACGTTTTGATGGTTTTCAATCGAGGACAGTTCGGTTCAAAACATGTGCTCTTATGGCACTGTGATTCAGGTTTTTAAATAAACTCCGACTATTTTTTGCATCAGGAAATGTTTTGTCTGGCGAGTTCAATACTGTTTCTACTTTCAATTGGGATTAATTGTTTTTGTCTCGAATTGTATTTTTTGTTGTTTTTTTTCAAAGATAGAGGGGGGATTTTTGTTTGAGTTAAAAGTGAAATTGGCAATCGTCAAGTTGTCAAGTTTTTGTTTTGATTATTTGTTTGTGACTTTTTGTGTCACTTTGGTAATGATGACTTTATATGTGAATGTTAATTGTTAAAAACGAATTTGTGTGAATTCATTTACGGAGAATCGTTGAAACGTTGCTGTAATGTTTAATTGTACTGAATTGGTCAAGAACTCTTGTGAAACAAAATCGGAAAATAAAGGAAAAAAAATTAAATTCAAGATTTGTACACCGAGACAAAACATGCAAAGTCATTTAAAAGTTATCCCAAAAATTTGTTTTTAATGAAATTCTTGAATCGTGCATTCAAGGTAGAGATATTTTGCTTGTATGCAAAATATGTCTATTTTAATCAATGAAAAATAAGCACCTCAATTGAGACGTAATTTTTTGTTCTTCCTTTTTTTATTCTTCTCTCAGATCAGATTTTTATCTTTCCGTTTAGCAAGTGTTATTTTTATTCAATATACATTCTATTTTTTCTCGCCGTTTCCAATCGTCCCACAAATCATCTGCAAAATGACAATCCGTCTTGTTTACTTTGATAGTGATATTGATGTGGGACAGCTTGACACCATTACAAATTATCAATTTTTTTTACTTCAAAAACGCACGTATTAACAAACCAATACTGTGAAATTTCAAGAGATAAAAAAAAAGTCTGTCAAACCTCCAAACTTATGAAATTTGATTGCACAATATTTTTTTTGTAATATTTTCTTTTACGTGAAAGCACTTGTTTTTAATTCATAAAATTAAAATTGTTGTTTCCTTTGTTTGCAGCATGGAAGTACAGAATCATGCAGCGGTGCAACGGTCGGAAATCAGGGAGTCCATGCATGGTCGTCGAGTTTCGAAAAGCTCTTAGAAGATCCCAAAGGACTCGAAACCTTTGCCGTAAGTCGATTCAAATGAACTTGCAAATTTGACGCTGATTATAATTCAAATTTGTATTCATGTACATTACAAGAAAGAAAAGAATCAATGACGCTTGGAGTTTGCAATTCTAATAAATATTAATTGGGCTCGCAATTTGCAGGAGTTTCTGAAGAAGGAGTTCAGCCATGAAAATATTCACTTTTGGACGTCGTGCGAGAAATATATGGCCGTGGAGGATCCGATTGTTCGTCGTAAATTAGCCTCACAAATCTATCAACGTCATTTGTCAAGCAATGCGTCCGAGCCTGTTAATGTGGACAGCGACGCTGCCGGGCAAATTACTCAGGAACTTTTAAATTTAGCGCCAGTTGACCTTTTTTCTCAGGTTCGATGAGTACCAGATGTGGATCAATCATATCCCTTGTCTATCCTGGTGACTAACCGTTTAATTGTAATTGCAGTCGCAGAAGCAAGTGTTCAATCTGATGAAATTCGACAGTTACCCGAGGTTTTTGCGCTCGGAGTTGTATCGTCGCTGCGTGGAGAGTGCAAACGAGGGCACCTCGAGCACCAACAGCTCGCCCGGAGTCAAGCTCAAGAAAAGCCACTCGGACGCGGAGGATCGGTGCCGAAAGTCGATCCTGCCTTGGCATAGAAAAAATAGGTACCAACCGACCATCTCTCTCTCTCTCTCTCTCTTCTTTTCTAGTCTACGTACTGTCTCGCGCTCAACTTAGTCATCCATTATCGAAATTTTCACATTCCCTTAATTTATCTCGTTGCATTCAATTCTTCGGGCCTTGTAAAACTTGGATCTTTGTTTTTTGTTCAAACGCGCAAGAATTGAATTGCAACTTCAAAATTTTTTGTTCCTTTCATTTCGTTTTCTATCTCTCGGTCTGTTTCTTGTTTTATATACTTTGACTATATTTCTGATTAATGGCTCCGCTCTCTAAATCAGAGACAAAAGTGTTTATTCTTTTTTATTCAATTACTTTATTTCTCGGCAAGATCAAAATCAAAAGATCGCGGAGAGTCGGAGTATGTTAAGGCACCAAGCCGTGGTGAAACTATATATAAGAGTTTTACAACTATTAAAAGGGAAACGGAGGGCCAGAATAACAACGAGGACAATATATCTATATCCAGCAGCAGATCTTCGTTGGCTTCATGGGATCTAGCATTGAGGCAATCGTTTAACAAGCATGTGAGTATTGACCTCTCAAATTAATTACTTTATGACGTTTTTTTATCAATGAACAGTTTTTGTATTTCATGCTTTTGATAACTGGTGTTCAGCTATTTTGTTTTTTATATTTTTTAATATACCATTTGTATGTTTATTGCTGGTGTTTAATCAACACAATTAATACAATTTTTTAATCATTTTTTTGCATGGGGTTTTAAGATATTTTATAAGTTTTTTTTTTTGTTGATTTGATTTTCGCATGTTGTGTGAAAATCTGTGGGCATGAGTTTTGTTTTATTTTATTTTGAGAATTTTGTGTTGAGTGAATTTTGATTGTAAAATGTAATTATATATACTAAGATAAGATCATTTAAATGTGGTAACAACTAATTAGCTGTGACATAACTAAAAAAAATATCACAGGGATTGTCATTTGTTCGTCGCATAATTAGACCAACACAATTATTTTTTAAATTACACAATCCACAGTTCGAAAACTTTTTTTCGTTTTTTGGATATTCCACCGTTGATATTTCGTTTTGCACCTACATCTTCGTGTAAAAAAAAAAAACTTAATCCCAATAATTCCTTGATAGAAAATCGAATTTCACCGCTGTACATAAGCTTTTCATTGTAAAACTTGATGTGGCCATGGATTTAATCTTCGATCTCGTTTATTTATTTTAACGAAATCATTTGTACTGCTGTAACTGATTGATTGAAACATACGTCCCGTTGTGAAACGTAATTTAACTCTTAGCTATGTAAAATTGATGTTTAGAATTAACAAACAACATTTTATAGAAAAAGAAATTGTTTTTTTGTTCTCATCAATTCTTAATGTTGTCAAAAAAATTTGTAGTCGGTATCGTCATACGATGGACATTCTAACGAAAAGAATGAGATTCATGCCAAATGCACGGGTTTGTGTCGAGTGATACTGCCCGATGGATCTACCACGGTTGTGCCCACAAACCAAACGGAGAGTGTTAAAGACGTTGTCACGCGTCTTCTCGATAAGCGAGCACTGCAATACACAATCTATGATGTTATTGTACTAACCACCAACGAGGTTAGTGTACAACAAACAAAACTTGTCTCTAAAACGTCTACAAATCTACAAAACAAAAATTGTTCTCAAATTATGTTATGCACAACTCTCGACGAATCCATCATTAACACGATTCAAATAATTTTTCATACCTGCAAAACATTTTTGGTCTTCTTCACTTACTCGCATGATTTATTTTTTGGTTTGCATGAACAAATTTCGCTTGATTTACTCTCTGGAGGTAGTTTCCAAAACCATTTTTTACAATAGAAACGTTTTTTCCCCTTTTTTAAGTACCACTACTTTTTTTATCGTTTACTTTGTCATCTTTGATTATTTTTATATTCGACTTTATGTTTTGTTATAGTTTTTTTGTAATTGTTTGTAATTCTTATTTGTGAGTGGGGATTTAATTTTGGTATGCATTGCAGATAGTCAATTTAAAGTGCTCCTCATCCACACTGGCTGGACAGGAAGTGGAAGTTGTACCAACAAAAACATTGAAAGTTGATTTACCCTCGCACCGAACGATAACAGTTGTCGCGCACAAAGGACGGACTCTGGGCGAGGTACTGAAACCGTTGCTGAACAAATACGGGTACAAATTGGAGTCTTGTTCCGTTTGGAACGATGGACGAGCGGTGTCCCTCGACATTCTTGCTATCAATGCACCTGC
The DNA here is from genome assembly GCA_025266255.1 of Trissolcus basalis. NCBI lineage: Eukaryota > Metazoa > Arthropoda > Insecta > Hymenoptera > Scelionidae > Trissolcus > Trissolcus basalis. The sequence continues at coordinate 21,925 of JAAMPD010000649.1, read as the reverse complement.
AAGGATCGTCCTTTCTAGCAATGGAAGCGGTACGAATTTTTAAAACAGTTTAATTGTTAAGGTGGAAAATTGTTTAATTCTGTGAGATTTTGTTTGATTAAATTAAATAATATTAATTTTCAGAACCTCCTCAAGAAACCACGAAATATCATGATGAATCTCAGAGGGGACAAACTACCTTGGACGAGATCACGAATAAAGTATTTGAAGAGTTACTGGTTGGAAAAAGTACAAAAAGTTGCAACTTTAGCGAAGGTTCTTGTAAGGTAAAATTTTGCAGTTTGAATTTTCATTAATGTTGTCAGGGGATTTTAAAATTCATCAAGTTTTTATGGGTTCTTTTTTCTTTTACAGTCTGAAGATCAGCGTTCTGAAAGTTCATCGATTTTATCAAGCAATTTCTTCAAGAGAGACTCAACATTGAGTAAGAAAAAGGTGAGTTTCAAATAACATTGAAAACTTATTTTCAATGTTATTTTAATTAAAAAATTTGTTTCTAATCAGGATAAATTTTTCCCTTTTTTCAATATGTTAAATTTTTATTAAGTTTTCATTTTTTCTGCAGTCTAAATCAAAGACTACCGATAGAAGCACTTCATCAGATCGAGCGACGGAAGAAAGTACTCGTTCACATACTCCTCTGATTACTAAATGGAAGAACGGGGTGAAGTTACAGCTTCCGAGTAAATTTGATGATGGTAAAAACAAGTTATTGTTGAAAACTAATTCATTAATTTCAACCAGTATTGAGTTTTTAATCTTTATTTATTCTTTTTTAGATTTGTATGAAGGATTAAAGAGAGCACAGAGATCAAGACTTGATGATCAACGAGGTACCGAAATTAATTTTGAACTGCCAGATTTTTTAAAGGTAATTATCAAATTTGATTATTATCAAATTAGAAATGATTAGATTTTTATACATTTTTCAATATCGTTCAAACATTTTTTAGGATAAAGAAAACGGTAAAGCCACCATTGGAAAGAAATCTCGTAAATTCCGAACCGTCGGTTCTACCAGCAGCGATAATAGCGCAAAGTTTTACGACACGATAGAAGAGAGGCCAAATTCTTCAAAAAGTAGTAGCGCTTCGTGTTCGCCGAGAAAAGCACCCGATGTATCGGACGAGCACAATACTTCTGGTGAAAATCTTTGGGACAAAACGAATAGCGATATGGATCAAACTGTTGTGGAAAATGGGTTCACTCCAAAGAACATCGATCTTGCTCTATCGCTATCTTTGTCGCCATCAAAGTCGTCGAAGCCACCCCCGCTGCCGCCCAAGCCGAAAAACTTAATGGCCAACATAACTAAGAATAGCGGTCCTGTTAATTCAAGACCGTTTCACAAATCAAACGGCGTGGAGCCTGCTCCGCGCAATGACGTTTAACGATCCTTTTTATATATGCAATTCTCCCTTCGTTTTCATTTCATTTGTGTGGAAACAAACTTTGGGATGATTTATGTTGTTGTTACAATTTATTAATTGCTATTTAATAATTCAACGCGCATCTGTTTAAGTTATTTTCTTTTTTTTTGCAGTCTTCCAATGAGTGTTTACAAACTTAAGGTTGTGCAATCATAGAACTAAGTTTATGGAGATTGTTCTTCGTTGTTGTTTGATGGTTTTTATTGAACCATAATTTATAATCTTTAGAATTGTGTCATTTGTGGAAGATGTATTTTTTTTTTCTCTTTTATAAAGGAGTAAGGATAATAAAGGAGAATTTCCTTTATATTACCAAATCAATTTCAGAAAACAAACGTTAACAATATTGTAAACTGAGAAAGAAGTACAAACAAATATACTTGATATTTGTTTATTTGATCATATGATTGTTCGACTTTAGGAAAACAGAAAAGTAAATTCATATCCCTACGTTCAATTTGCACAAATGAAACACCGACGTTTGGTCTTCCGTTCAACTTTTGCAATTCTGTGGAATAAATCGTGGAATGATAGAGATATATTTTTTAATAGCAACACGAATTATATTGTTATATATACTCCTGGTTGTACAGGATCAATGGATGTATTTTATAGTATTCACATATTTAATTTGGTTCAAACATTCGATGTGTGAGTGTGATTGTTTGCAAAGTATTAATTGTATATCATTGTACACAATTGTCAAATTGTAAATTATTAACAGATGTATGAATTCATCTATTATAGTTTACGATATAAAACGAGTTATTCAAAATCGCACGCAAATTTATGTATCAATGAAAGAACAAAATATAATTTATATTAGTTGCGAAAACACGCCTCTAATTCATTTCCAATCGTTTTATCCTTCAATTTATATTCAATTGTGAATCAAACTTAAATCTAAAGATTGTAGGGTAATTAACATAAATCACTGGAATAATTTTCAAAAATATTGTTTATGCTGAATTTGGTATACAATTTAGTTCAATTTCCATAAGATTTGCTATTGGAATATTTTCAATAATGATAAAACAAAAGTTCGAATTGCTGTGTTTTATCTGTGGTTCGTACAAAAGTTGAATAGAAAAAAAATTGTGAGTAAAAAAGGAAACAAAATCAATATTTACGATCAATTAATTCAATAAAGTAAGTATCTATAATCAGCCTTCTTCATTTTGCATGAAAGTTATAAACTAACAAAACCTATCGTTTTTTTGCACATATCCATAAATCCATTCATTCGCATCACTTATAAACTCTCAGGGATCATTTTTGACATGAAGATTTGAAAACAGAACGAAAGAAGCCACCATAGAAAAGCCTTGATTAAGTCGAGTTCAAAAATCTTCATCCATTATTTGTTTTGTTTAACAAAAAATAACAAAGTTTATTTACAAAGTTTTTCTTTTTAACAAAGCATATATATTGCATTTGAAATTTTAAAATCCCAGCCTTTTGAGATTATTTTTATTGATGTTAATCGCTCGCGAGGGTTTTTCGCTCTGCCAGCTTTTGCTTTTGTTGCGAAACTGTTTGAGGTCTTCCTCGTGCTTTGGGTCCTCCATTTTGCGGTACCCCTGCGGCGAACACAACTGACCGAACTCTTTGAAAAATCGCTCGTACCCTCCGTCCAGCAGGTAAACCTCGGGATAATGAAGGGCGGGATAGCAGTCGTGGTTCCGTTTCCTGTCGATGTGCCTCAAGAATCTCGACATGTTGGGCCCTCTCTCAAAAGAGAATTCGCAATGGAAGACTAGAATGCGGCGTTTCTTACTGTCGGGTGTGATCTCCGGCTTTTGCGTTTCCACAGGTTGGATGAGAAATTCCTCGACCATCTCTGTGGTGTAGAGATTGACTGCGCCATCGATGTGGCCGCCTTCGAACTCGTACGGATACCTGCAGTCGATGATGTGGAAGCCACCGACCTGGTCCCTAAAGTGGCCCTCGATAAGACCCGCCAGCGTCGAGGGACTGATGGACTTCAGATCATGGTGCCTTCCTTCAGCGAGCGGCAACACGCAGGACTTGCTGAAGTCGCCCGTGAGGTCATCGAAGTGCTGACTTCGATGCAGCGCCTGTTTAATGTGATCATGTCGGTCGTTCTCGGACAAACAACGGGACAATGGTTTTTTCTTCGGCTCAGGCGTCTTCATCTGTTCCTCCTCAAGGGGAGGGAAGTTTGCAGTCTTGACTTTCTTGACTAGGACGGGGCTACTATCGCTCGGCGGTTCGGGTCTCTTGAAAGATCTTGGGATCCGAAGTTCAGGACTCGCGCCGATCTCCATCAACCTCGGCCTCTCGAAAGTCAGCTTGGAGGCGGAGCAACTTGAGTTCGGTGACCGGAACAAACATGACCTTGCATTAGACGGTGTGTTCTCCTGTCGCTCGACCTGAAACGAGAGCGACCGCCTCATCGAGCGCACTTTCCTGTGCCGCGTCTTCTGAGGCATCTCTGGGGTTGTGATGTCACACTCCATGGCTTTGTCGGTATTAACGATCTCGCCAGAGATGAGACTCGACATGCCTGCTGGCACTGTGCAATCGTCCAGGGTCTCCATATCGATGAGCTCGTTAAAGCCATCGTCGGTCGACTCGTAACCGGACGACATAGTGCGGTAGTGGTTCGGTCGGATGGGCGACGACAACGTCGGCGAACCGGCCATACGAGCGGGGGACGAGAAAGGGTCTATTGAGAGGCGCTTTGGCGCGACGCCCAACGGCTCTGTAAACTGGAATCGCAATCGTGGCTTTTCATCCTTCTCGTTCAGGTTACCAAAACCACTGTCCTGGCTGTTTGCGTCGAAATCGTCCAGTGGACAACGCAACATCGGTCTCGAGTGGCTTGTCTGAAAAATAACAAATTCAAATTAACCAACTGTTGATGATTATTCATTTTTTTTAATTGAAATAAAAAAAAGTTGCAAAAAATTTACTGCAAGAAAAACGTTTTTTACATTTAAATTTGTAAAAAGAAATGATAAACAAAAGAACGAAGGTTCAATTTACTCATTTGTTCTTTGCAATTAAATTCTGTTTTGGTAAATTAAAATATTGAAATAACTAAATGATGATTAAAAATTAATAAATATAATTGAGTTTGACATTTCAATTTGTTCAATGTCTGAAATGTTTAATAATTGATTAAAAACATTTCAAAAAAGAACGATTTTTTTTTTGCAAATTTTAGATTAAGTTTTATTTGTTTTGCAAATTGAAAAATAATCAAAATGACAAATTTTGTTTTGAAATAAAATTATTTGAATTAATGACAAACGGTTTTTACCATTTTAGGACTGGCATTGCAATGTATTGGACTAGAAATATTGGTGCCGTTTTCCTTGCCGCTAACGCGCGCATTTTCATCCTGTGCGAAAATACAGGGCGACGTCGCCATCCCGAGATTCCGTCTCGTTCTGGGGGTTCTCAGTGTTTCTGGAGTACTTTTAATCTTGAATGCATTTTTGAACAAACTGCAAGCAAGAAAAATACAAAATCACAATTTGAAAGACGGGCGGTTCGTCGCAAATGTAAACAAACATTTTTGAGGTTAGGAATTCCAACGCGCTCTCGAACACGACACTTTGGAACAAACAGCGATTGTCACGTTTGAAAGTAAGTCGATTATTTTCGTTCACGATTTGATGAATCTTTGGTTTAACGATGAACTGACTATTTGGTTGAATATTGCACTAGTTTTATTGTTATTTTTGGTTTGTCTTTTCACGCAACGTCGGAGCATCGACATTTGAATGATTTTGAGCGCGCAACTGACTTCGGTCGGTTCTGATTGGCTGATGGGTTGGCGCGTGCCACAAATGCGGGACACTTGAAAAATGAGATGAAACTAATCAATAATGGACCACATTGATGACCCAAGTTCTATCCTGTCAAGTCACTATTGACTTTACTAAAAAAGTTTAAAATAATTAAAATTAATACAAAAATTAGAAAAAAAAAAAAAACAAGAAAAGAAAATTCTAATTAGTTTACACTATTTATTTCAATGTCATTTAATTGTTAAAAACATCTTGACATACTGAACTGTTCATATAAAAATTTAAAAAACATCAAACGTTTGGTACTGAAAAAAAATCGAAGTCCCTTTAATGTACCATTTAAATCACATTTAAATCGCCAATTAACCGAGGATCGAGTTCAGTTATTGTTTTGAACTTTTTATCTCGTCAGTTGAATCGTCTTTTTTTTAACTCTCCGTTCGTTACTTTTATTTACTAACCGAGAACTTTTTTTTCTCCTCAACATGATACTTCAAATCCAATAACATAAACATCTCGTTCAAATTAAAACCACCGTTTCACAGAAATACACAACCGTATTTTAAACTGAAACCCGATGGAGGGGGCAAATTCTGCCAATTCGGATTATTCGCACATTTTTCATAAATTCCACACGTGTTTCTTGTTAAAAAAAATGTGTTCGAGAACCCGCGGATCCTGGGTTATTTTTGGTACTGATGAAAAAAAGTGTGATAATAACCTGGTGCACTGACAAACATCGTCGTTGATAATGTTTTCTAAGACCATAATGAACGTGAACTTGCACTTATTGAAGTAACTGAATTGTTCGTTTTAACCGGGCCCCCGATTTTTGTCAAGTTCGTTGGGCAACGTGCGAGCAGTTTAAATCCTCAAGGACTCCAGAGGGTCGTCATCCGACCGACGACAACGACTAAGTGCGGTAAAGTCCTTGGGCCAGTCGACTCGGCGAGGGGATTCCTCGACGACTTGGGAATTCAAGTGGGGGGTACCCTGATGCGTGCGCAAAACTAGGCGCCAACGTCCAATGAGAGAGTAAGCTTTAACCACGACCACCACCTAAACTGTATCGCTACAATTTGCGCGGTTGAAGTTCGTTAACGACTTAGGGTAGGTCGATGTTATGTTTATTAAAATACATCATATTCTGTTCTGTCATCTGTTTACTTTTTTGTACAGTTTTTTGTACACTCTTATTCAAATCCTTCATTTTCAGGTAAACCCATAAAGCAGTCTTGTAGAAAGCTGTCGAAATGTGATTTTTTATGTCTTAATTGTTAATAATTTGTTGATTGTTTATATCATATATAATTGTGGTAATCTAGATACATCTTTCAAGGGTTGAAATTTGGTACAAGTTTCATTTGTTTTTCAGGTGATTCAATTTTGTCATAAAATTTAAGGATGTAAAAGTCAAACAACCGCAGATGATAATTTGACAAAAGTTGATGTCATTAGTCAAATTGAGACATAATGAGGAGTCTATTTCCGACGTAATGCACCTATAAATTAACGCGGTTGTTCACAAAGAGCCGCACATTTGGAGCTTTTCGAAACTCGGCCAACATATTTGTGACACGTGTTTTGCGGAAATGAACATTTTTCTATATATATAATGTAGATATATTACTAACAATCTCCGTTGCACAATGTAATCTGATCGGTCAATTTGTGTAACAAAAAGCTTTTCTTTTTTCGTTTTCCAATTTGTCCGTATCAGATGTTCTTATTCTTCTTTCGGTAAAAAAGAACATGCTTTTTTTCGAATTTTCTTTCCTAACAACAAACTTGTTTATATATTTTCATTAATTCAGTGAACATTAATACAATATTTCATTTAGATTGTTTTTTTTTTTTCGATTATAAAAACCTGCGCCTCCCTTAAGTATTTTTTGTGAGTCGGTTTCCAAGATTTCATCCCATTAAGTTTGATCAGTTTTAAGAAGATTTCTAAAACGAAACGGTGTATGCCGTTTCGGAAAAACAATGTTCAATAAATATATTAGGGTATTTGAATAATCGTAAAGTTTTTGTGTGTCTTAGGTTTCCCATTCAGTTTTGTGAGAATTTGAGCAAATTTCGGTGGAGCACAAAAGGAATGACACATCGGGTCATAAAATTGACTCACGTTATCAGGTAAGTGAGTCTCGTGTTGAAACAGGTATATGAAAACTGCAAAGCATTAATCCAGTTTTATTTGTTTCAGGTAAGCTTGGAAAGGAGTAATTAGACTTGGTGGTCGAAACTCCCATAGCTCAATTGTCTAAAAGAGACAGCGGGAGACAGAATCTATTATTGAAAATGAGACTGGAGAGAATCAGCTGTTATTTTTCCCAGAAAAAAAATTTGTTATCCGTGTGTTTTCTCACTTGTATTAATAACCCTATTAGTCCCAGACAAAGAATCAGGTCCAGACTTGTGTCACTTCCGCGCAAAGGAAATGCCCAAATGCCTCTCCCAGTCTTGAGAAGTGAATACGATTACTATTCAAAATTCAAATGTTCAAAAAAAGATTTTTCAAACTAACGAGATGTCTTCGCCCAAATTCAATCTCGTCTCGACGAATCGACAATGGAACATTGTTACCCAAGGCAGGTTTTACAAACAGTGTTGTTTTTTCACGGACATTGTTATTTTTGACAATTATTACTTTTGTTTTCAATTCGCTGATTTTTTATGCGTCGGACAAATTCTTTTTTTTGTACTACGAGCAATGAAAAAAGTCCCGGATTGATTAAACCTTTTGAAGGTGTGGAAGTGTAAAAAAAAAAGTTCCAAACGAGGGACCGAGAATTGATAGGACGTCAGAAGTGTTGAAAATTAAAATTCAAAGATATTGTCGCGTTAGAAAAATCAGAACCGGTAATAGTTCCCGGAGATATAGGGGTGACCGGATCTAGTTTGTCGTCTGGGACGGATACAAAAATGTTCTCTCGAGTTCTGCAATTACTCTCCATTGTTTCGCGTACGCTGAAACAGTTAAGATTCCTCGATAAGATTCAGATAAGTATGCATTCAACTTACCAACTGTAAAAACTCGCAACCCAATAAAAAAAAATCATATTTCAATTCACTTTTTTTAATTTACAATTCTATTTTCTTTTTTTTTGTATTTTTCAGGATTTTTTGTCACACTGGACTGCGTGCGACCTGTTCATTGACGAAAACAAAGCGGCAATTTGGACAGAATGTCTCCTCGTCACAACATCCGTTACGTCAATTACTTTTTTATTGCGAACTCGCTTCCGGTTTCCGTACTCGAATAAGCTTGATCTGATTCTTATTCTTAAGGCCGCACCGCTACCCTTATCATTTTCTTGAGAACACAACGGTAAAGGCGGTCCTCAAACCGCCGGCAAGTACAACTTGCTTTTTTCATTCACCGCTCTATCCATTCTTCCAGGTACAATACTTCACCTGATCAGCGCGACCACCCTCGCGTACTTATGTTTTCATACTTCGTTTTCTTAATCCCACAATCGCACACTTCTTTTCCAAACAATCATTGTTTTTTTGTCTACTCCCAGTTACCCAAAAATAAATAGCTATCGAAATGCAACTATGCAACATCTGCTTGGGAGGCGCTGCTCCGAAATGTCCCTTTCAAAAAATCGATTTCTGACTGCTGATTTTTCAAAATGACCCGAATCGGAGAAAAATTTGAACCAGAACGAACAATTGGCCGATAAAATGAATCCAGGAACGGAGGATGCAAGATAATATATTTGTTTGGGTGAAAATTTCGAGGTTGAGGGAATTGCGTGGAGGAACTGTCGTTGTCGGTTAATAAAATCATTAACCACCTTCTGGAATGACAATGTACTCGGGGACTTAGCAGAGTACAAGTAAAGCGACAAGTAAAAGGTGTGTTGGTAAGTGGGCATACGCATGGAAAAGTATATGGGTGTGTAGCAACGGTGCATTAGCTTTTGTAATTGCCACACACCCCATACACGCAGTTCTCCTACAATTTCATACGGTACCCACATATTTCTTGCTCGCACGAGTAAGTTTTCTTTTGTCCCTCTGTATGCCGTATACATTGAAAAATACTCAATTACAACATTCTGTTATCAATTAAACATTTCGTCTATCTATTTTGCTGCACATTGCGTTGAATGTTGAATATACCACGGGTAATGTTCAATTATCTATTCATTTCACTATTCAATTGATATTCTGCCCTTCTGTGGCAAGGCAACGAAATTCGTCGGCGCTTATCAGAACGATGAAACTGAAAGTTTCATCCAGGTTCCATAAAAATACCAAAACGTATGTCGTGTGGCGTTGCATGCAAATCGTCAAGTCCCTTACGACTGTGAGTTCAAAAGCACCTAGCAACTCGCACGAGTTTAGGTATGCCTCGTGTAAGAAAGTTTATATATGGCTTCATTACACTTTATATATAAAACCATGGGATGTCAGTTATTATGTAATTTTATTTGAATGTAAATTTATATGAATTATAATTTATTTTCACTTTTAATATAGTTCATATAAATAAATAATACATATATGCTGTCATACATGGATCTGTATCTAATATAGAAAAAGAATCATATTTTGTATACATATCAACAATATACAAACAACAATTTTTGTAAAGAAATTATTTTTTTGAATTTCTAAATGAATATTCTATATATTGTTTATATATGAACAAATATGATATTTTTTGAAAAAGTTTATAAAAACAAATCGGTCATTTGCATATAGAAATGAAAATACATTCCATATACAAGTCATATACAACTTTCCTTTCGAACCTGACAGAAATGAGTTCATAATTTAATGATTAATTTTTTTTTCTTCAACCACAAACAAATTGGAGCAATTGTGACGAAACAAACGAGCGGCAGTAAAAAAATGATCCGGCTGAAATGGTACCGACCAAAAAGACCACAGAAGTCATCAGTGATGAATAGTTAAATACATTTTAAACTGTCATCAGAATCTTGGTCATTGGATGATCAATGGACCGGAGGTTGGGATGAGGAATCGCGTGAAAAATCAATAATTCATTAGGTCGCGTGGAGCTGGAGAGCAGTTGACGTTGGATTTTTGTTGCAAAAGAAGGTAACGATTTATAAGGAGGGCGCGCGTGGCACGAGCCAAGCTTGTAGGTGTACACCCTCTCGTACCAACAATCAGTCTTAAAACACGGGGGAGAAATCATCCATCGCCCTTGCATTTGTAAGCGTCCAAAGAAAGTAACGCAGGGGTTCTCTCGATTAAGGGCCAGGTGACAGCTGATACCGTCCTAAGGACATAAGTCAATAAGTACGTTGACTCAACGACCACCAGCTTGCCCTGTGCAATTTTCTTACATGACTGCCTTCGAGAAATCACTTTTAATATTCGGCCCTCTCGCTCCCTCGCCTTCGCACAGCCACCGTTTCCTCTTTCGCGCGAGTCAAACGTCAGACCTCCCTTTTTGTTTCACTGCCACTCGAAAAGAATTTCAAAAACAATGCCACCGCGTGTCCGATTACACTCATTCTTAGACGCTCTTAGACTCGCGCATGCCTAAGTTAATGAACTTTCCATTGTTCACTGCAATTTATAAATGCAGCTTTCTTTTACTCGCCCGTTCTTTTTTTCTAATTCTTTCGCCACCTTTGCTTTTGGACCTTCAATGATAATTCCGACAATTGTCGAGGATTCGAAAATTACTGCCAATGGCGAAATCTTGCGAGAGTTTATAATTTTAATTTCTTGTTTTTATTAACTTGTGCAATTATTTTCTTTCATTGTCATATGGTCACTTTCACTTTGAGTGGTCGAGCTTGCGTGGGTCCAACGCATTGAAAGAGACCGCGATCGATCAGGGGGTTTCGGCTGGGGGCTTCCCCCTATGTCTCCCTTCTTATATTGCATCTGATCAAAATGCCCGACCAATTTTGCCTCGTGTTCAATTATACTCCGGCCGCTATTTTTAAACATCGATGTAAAATTTCATTCAGGCCCTCAGACCACTCTTTTTGATTTATGCAAGTGCATTTTCGGGGGCGGTTTATGTGTTCCCGCTTTATGTAATTGTGCATACGATTGAATTTCGATTTGTTTAATTCAAATCTCGGTGATATAAAGCTTTCAATCAACTGTTATTTTTTATGGTAAAGTTTATAATTTTAATTTAACTAGTTGATTAATGCGCTACGCGCGTCTGTTGGATTTTGAATTTTGAATATCTCAATTATTATGATTTGAAATTGGTAAAATACAATACAATTTTTATTACAGAAAAATAAATAGTTGTTTTTCTCAAAAAAATAGAATTAATAATTATTAGGAAATACTCGCATACTGCTATCTTATGCGTATAATTTAATTCAAACATTATTTTATTATAACAAAAATGAAGCTCATTTTATAACAAAATAATAGAATAATATAAGTTTTGTTTTCAAAACTAAAAAGTTTCGAAAATCGAAGAAATAGAAAATTTACAATACAATTATATACAATTGCAAATTCAAACTTTGGCTCTCAAGAAATCAGCCAATAAGGAAAGAGGAACGAAAGTGAATTTAGCTGAAAGATGCGATCAATCAATTCAATCAATACAAAAGCCAATTTACACTTGTCATCTACTTTTTCTCTTTAGGAGGATTAGGAGGACTCTTTGAATGTAGCTAATAAGAATTTGACTGTTTCAAGTGTATATTCCCCCGTAAATTTTGGATTTTGGACAGTGTGTATCTCACCAGGACGGGTTTTAAGAATCGAGCGAGGAGACAAAAACGTCCCCTTTCCTCGAGCAAGGCAGCCCTCACGGCTTTCTTTTCCGTTTCCTCCAGGCTCAATCGTTTTTCTTGCACGGATGCAGTCGAGGACTCGAGCAACCTGGTGAGTTCCGCGTCCGGATTTGCGCGCGGATCCGAGCTTGCCTGGTTCGGCGCCATCTGGCCGTGCATCATCTGACTCTTGCGCGCTTTCTTCTTCTGAAGTTTGAGCGTGTCCGTCGAGCGTTTCTTCAACTCCGCCCGCGCCTTTTTGTACTCTTGAAAAACATAAAACACAGCTATGCTCTTGAAATAATTCCTTTCAGCCCGTAGCTCAAAGCTCAGCAAAACTTTTATCGTTTGTTTACACTTTGCTAATTTTTGTTTCAACTGGTTATTTTGGTTGAAGAATATTTGCCTTGCGATCTTTTATTTTTGACTCTTACATTTCCCTGTATTTATTTTTTTTATTTCATAAATTTGCTTACCTTTTGCGTGTTCTTTGTACAGATTGTTTAGGGATTTGTTCCAATCTTCGAGTTTTTCTTGAAGAGGCATAACCAGGCAATCCATGATGGCGCTTTGAAAAATAAAAAATAACATTATTAACAAAATTACATCTGTTATGCAATAAAATTAATTTGAACGGTTTGAAGTTATTTAATGCTTTTGTTTTATTTTACCTGGTGAAAGATTTCATACGTGTTTCTACAGCTTTGTGACGAAGACATATCCTAGTCAAAGCTGTGCCGATTTCTTTTGTTGCTCCTAAACGAACGAAAAATTTTCAATTGTGAAATTATTCTTTTAATTAATTAAAAAGACTCGAAACTGAATGGAAATTTTATTTCCATCAAATTCAGAATTTAGTTACAATTTGTTTCAACCAGGAAAACAATACCTCTGGCGTTAGTGGCAGCATCAGCAATTTTTTGGAATGTTTCAAGATAAGCTGAAATGGCAACTATTGCAGCCCTGAAAATAAAAATTTGTACATTTAATGAAATTTTATCACAAATCAAATTAAAATAAAATAAATAAAATTAAAATTAAAAACAAAAAAAAAAGTTTTAATGTTTTTACCTCAAACATGAATGTAACTTGGTGGCTTTTGATATCAAGTCTTCCCAAAGAGGTGTTCCATTCTGTAATGAAAAATTTTTTGTTTGTTTATATTCATCAATTTTTCAATTTCATTTCATATTTTACTCTATATATACAATTTGTGCAACTTGTGCTAACGTTCCATTTTTTGAACATTTTATTATTTATGTCTGGATAATTTGATTAGTTTTTTTTCCAACTACGCAATTTGTTAAACATTTTATCAGAAATAGCGGAAACTAGTTCACGCCCACTAATAATTATTTTTTGATAGTGATAAATAATGATTGGAGATTAGGAAACATGATGTTTTTATTACAATTTTTTGTACCCCACTTTCATGTACTATTCCGATTTAAAGTATATGAACTTAATCTATATCATTTCTTGTTTACAAAAAAAAGAAAGATATATTTAATCTGAAACCTCATTCAAATCACTTTAAAAATTGGACAAAATTAATCGACTACATATTACTCTGTTCGTTATTCCAAACGAATCCGTTGTAAATCGCCCGTATAAATAAAACAAGCGTCAATCGCGACCTGAAAACCATCAGCGTTCGTCTTTCATCTTCCATTCCCCGTAATTTGGTTTAAAAAAACGCTTCAAATTGAAATAGATTCTTGTGAAATAACTGCAGGCGCATTTTAAAACGTATTATGTAGGGCTGCATTAACTCCAGATTACAACTCATTCTAACTAAAAAAAAACTTTTTTTTTTTCAAATTTGTCTATTCTCTGCTATTACAAAAATTCAATTAATTGAATCGGGAGAAAAACAATCCACCACTCACTGAGACTTAAAATATCCAATTGAAATTCAAATCCAGCCAATAAATTCATTCGGATCCGAAAGGAGTAACAATAAAAATATTAGAAAACCCGATAGAATAGTTTATGGTGTTTATGTTATTTAGAATGAAATATTTTGAATGTGGACAAATTCGGCGGGATGTTCGAATGATCGGAGCAGTGCTAATTAAATGTCAATCAATGAGTGCACACGCCATTCAGACCGACGTATTTTGCTGACAATTAATTTTCAACCGGAGTTGATCCGAGAGAGGAGCGTGTTATCGAAAATAAACCGCCGATTTTTCGTTGCACGTCTCCCGCGTCTATTTTTAGGTCGCAATTAATAGGGCTGTCTTGAAACGTACAATTTCTTATTTCTCTTTTATCGCTTTGTTGGAAACCCATTCGGGTGTGACCAATATAAACAAATCAAATTTAAAATTAACCAAAGAAATCAATATTGAAATTGATCAACAAAATTGAACTAAGAAAAATGAAATAACAGAAGGTTTCATTGTTAACAAATTGACAAGTTGACAAGTTAAAAAAATAATAAAATAAACAAAGGTGAGAAAAATTAAATTTTTTACAAAATAAGCAAATATAAAATATATTGTATATATTATATAATATAAAATATCATATCATAAGATTTAAAATTAATAAAAGGAAAAATGTTTATTAATTAGTAATTTAATTAATCAAAAATTAAATATGAAAATGATCAACAGTAAAGAAATTTAATATAATGTTACAAGTCAATTTAATATATTATAGCATAATAAGTAACTTATAATAATATCCCTAGTATAAAAGATCATATATTGTCCATTTATAAAACATATATTGACCATATATTAACAATATATCATCAATATATTGTCAATGTATTAAAAATATATGGACAATATATTGATTGTTTTTTACAATAAACTTCCTATAATATATTGGCCCATTATATGATCTTTTTGCTAGGAGTAAGTTAAATGAAATTCGAATGATCGAAAGAAAGAAAATTAAAATTCATCCATAATTTAAGTAATAACAAATTGAACACAAACGAGATCGATTAAATTACTACTTGGCGTGGATAAATGAGGAGAAAAAAAGATTGAGTATAGGAATGTTGAAATAAGTTGTTCCAATGTTCAATTACAACTTGTTTTCGTTGAGAAGTGGACAAATTAAGGTGAAATTAAGAATTGTGGATAAAATTGAAAATAAAAAAAACAATTTCCGACAGAATAACAATATTTTAATATTTGAATATCAGCAATAAGATTTGTCCACCCATTGAGTATCAACTAATTTACTACTAGATTGATTCATCTGTTAAAATATAAAAATTATGAGAATTCTATCGAATGGGGTTTTCAAATTGAACCTGTATCTGAGCAATCACCTTAATAACGGTGTAAAGAAAAGCAGAGCAACTGTTAAAGAGTCGTCAATGAGATATTGACAGTCCGGTGATCCTGAGAACAAGCCAGCGCTTCGAAATGTGTTCTCTCCAAACATCTATTAAAATCTAAATATACATCTCGAAGCCTCATTCAAAACGCACGAATCGACAATTAACTTAGTTGCAAACTCATCATTAGAACAATGCCACACCAGTTTCACGTCTGTTATTTATTTCGCTCTTTAAACATTGTTGCAACCGATACTTTTTTTCTCTCTCTCTTTTCAAATAACAAACAAACAGATTGTGCAATTTTTGAACGTAAAGTAAAAATAAAAACTTGTTCTTTATTCAGTGTCTATACTTTTTCCCATTTGTTTTGGTTTTGAGAGAAATAACGGTTGCAGATTCTTTTTTTACAAGAAAACAAAATGGACACTGCAAAGCTTTTAATCTTCAGAAAAACGTGACGTGTAATAATTTTCCAATAAGCCCGCAACGAATGAATGGCTTCGTTCGTTGATCTCGACGTAGGCTCCGAGACGCGAGAATTCAGTGGACCAATCGGAGGTTGTGTCAAAAATCAAATAACCAATTAGTCGCGATTTCATAAACAAGTCACGTTTGCGGTCAAGTGGGTTGCAAACTATTATTTTAGCTAAAGTTCTAATAACGAATTCTGTCAACAATGCAAGTTCCTCAAAAATAATTAACAAACAATCATGTTTGTTTACATATTAGTTACATATATACATATGTTTTTGTTTATGTTTTTATTTACATTTGTAATGTCATGTTTGTTTACATTTGTTGTGTTTGGACTCAAAATTAGCAGGTGGAAAAAAGTTTAAGACCCAAAAGCAAAACTCGTTATCAGTGAGCCAATAAATGTTATCAATAATTGCTCGTCCAATTATGTGAGCTGTGTCCGGAAGGTGGTCGAAGGGTTAATGTATCTTTCTAGCTTATCTTAGCATCGTAGAGCTCGAGGGTGGGAAGGTTCGAAAGGAAAATTTATGCTATCGTTCGGTGATCTTTGAACGCTCTGCACAGACGGAGAATTTTTCTAACGGAGCGCTTTTCGGAACAAAAACACACTTGTTTTTTGGTGTCTCAAAATCATGAGGGTTGAATCTTGATAACTTTCAGTATGATTTGTTTGTATTAATTGTCGATTCTTTTAGTCAATAAGTTCATCTAAATGAAGTGATTTGCGAGAGAAAAATGACAACATATAAAAAATTTTTTTTTAAATTAAAAATAGAAATAAAAAAGAAACAAACAGGACTGGGGTTTATTTTGTAAAAATTTGGATTGTAAACAAAATGTATGAGGACAAGGTTGAGAGATAAACAAAGCAAGAAATTGGTTGTCAAATTAGGGAGATGACCTGTCATTGTTGGGAACGTTGAACTTTTGACACATAAACAAAAAAAGCTCACCTTCATGTCATTAATAATCTGATTGAAAAGATTGCCGAGTGCGCTGCACTCCCTGTCGATACTCGGGTTCATCGTCGCTTATGTTTATGCACTTTCGTGGATGAATTTTCACTGAAAACGCACCAGACTGAGATGTTGACAGGAATGAAAAACACAAAATCGACGGGGACGAGAAAAAACGCGACAGGAGGCGCGATGGGACGTAAAAGTGCGAAACGCAAAAGTGTGACAGGAAAAGGGAGGATTTGTTATGAGAAGTTCGGCGTGCGGTAGCGTCGTCGCCGAATGCGCTCGATAACACGACTTTGCGACTCAATCTGCCCCATTTACCGTACGACAACTCGTACCGCGGCACTTGGCGTCGTCGTCGTGGTCGCCGTCAGCAGCTGTCGCGCATCGTACACGGGCCTACTTCGCTTTCTTCGCGTGCACGCACGAGACTTCACAACGGGCTTGCTTCGGGCCTTCTCTCGCAAGCGGATTCACTCTGGCGCGCGAGCGAGCGTGTGGGCGCGCATGCGCGCAAACCACTGCGCACACACCGCTATCAAAACACCCCCGAAAAATTGTGTAAGCGCGTTACGCAGTTCCAGCACACACGCACTGCAATTGATTTCACGCCGATGCCACTTTTTGCATTCTTTTTCTTTTATTTTCCACAAACTACAAGTTTCCTTTCATACCAACGACTCGCTCTTTCTAACATTTTTTTTAAATCACTAATTTTTTCATTTTATGTTTTCACTTAAACCTTTGCATTTGCCAACAGTAAAATACAAAGTTTTAATTTTTCATTAAAATTTCAACTAATTACAAAGTTTTTCTCACGGACAAAAATATATAACAAAATATAAGCAAAAAATATAGTTTTAACATATTTTTTATCTACAAAATTTATATTTGATTTATATATAAAATCTTGCCGGTTTATATTCAAAATATAGATGGTTTATATATAGGAATATATTTTATTTATATAATATATATTTTAAATGTAATTGAAAATATATTTATACCCGTGTAAGAATTGTATCAACAATATTCCTGTTTGATCAACTTTATTTGTTAAAACATTGTTTATTTTGTTTTAATTCAAAATATGTTTGCAATATTTCAGGCAAGTTTTTTCAAAGAAGGCGTAAACAAATATGTAGGTCGAAAATAATATGTTGAAAAATTGTGAAACGAAACACTTAAAAATGGGCGGACAGTTTAATTTTGAATTTTGATAAGTCGTTTGATTGGGACACTGGTGATTTCGCAGAGTTGATTATTTGAACACTGGCTTTCGCTATGAAATTTATTTAAGGAAAACCAATTATTTTCGGCATTTCACGCATGGTGATTCGACGTTTATTATTTTGTTAAGTCTAGACGCCTATTGAGGTTTGGGTGAGCATTGTTCAAATCCGCATTGTTGGGCTGATTGTTTTTCTTTTAATCGCTTTTGCAAACTGTTTCTCATTTCAAACAAGTCTATTTTTCGACATGCCAAGATGTTTAGAGCTTCAACTTTAGACACTCTGCTTATTCGTGATATAAAAACAGTCGGAATTTTATAGAAAACTTTGAACTCGCATCAATACAAAATTATAAAATGTTCCAATTGTTCAATCCACAGTACAAAATTCCTTTTTAACAGTTCATAGATAAAACTGATAAATTAACGAGATTACATTCAATTTCTAATATTTCTTTTAATAGTGATTATGAATTGATAATCATCCAAACTAGTTTATGCAATGATCTAACAGTTTATCATCTATACAAAAAAAAAAAAAAAATGGAAATTAAAAAAAAAAAATAAAAACAGTTTTAAAATGAATTAAGCCGAAATATTTGGACGATTCAATTGCAATCGCGATAACACTTAATTTATTTTCAAATGTCAAAAGAAGATAATAATGGAACAAACTTAAAGTCCGAAAATATAAACAGCAATGTGTTTATTGTTATAATTATTTGTAATAGTTCGAACCGTCCTGTGTTAAAATGTAAACGGTAGCATGCGAAACCGAGAAAGGAAACGGAGCGGTCAGAACTTTCCGATTCACGAAACATACATAGAAGCAATGACCGCGCGGATTTTCGTTTTTGTTCTCGTTGACGGCCGTAACGTGCCTCTTAAAGCGAAATATAATTAGCACGGCAAACAGCAATTGGTGTTTTACATAACTCATCGAGTGGTCTCTAAAAATGTACAAGTTTGAAAAACATTTTTCAAAATACTCGATCATTGTTTTTAATTTACACGATTTTTCGACGATTGTTTTCATCCCACAGAAGCGTTATCTATTACAATTACAAATTTCAAGCAAACGATGATGAAATCATTACAGCAGAAAAAAGAAGAAATGAAATACAAAGTTTGAGATCCGTCATTAAGATACTGGGAAAAATTGATTACAAGGTATTTGCAGTCAAACAGAATTTTTCGAAAGTGAATACAAAGAAAAGCATTTTTCTATTTCCTTTTGCCGGCGTGACCTTATTTCTGAAAGCGGAAGAGGAGATAATCCACATAGATACACGTGTGTGCAATCGGAAAGTCTGTACGAAGTATCGGTACTGATCATTATGCTGCTATCAAATCTCCAACACGACCGCGTCGTTACACCTACACTTACTGCACGCGTCCCACACTGCGATTCAACGAGTCCTTTTTTTCCTCTCTGACCGTTCGAAAAGGCGTTGAATTTTTGTCAGCGATCATTTACATTTTGTCGTGGTGATGAAATATACACACACAAAATTCATCTTTCCAAACTTTCGAAACTTATTTCTACTAAAAATATATATGTATGGCATAGAATGTGAATTTAAATTTCATTCTTAAAACAACAGCGATATAAATTTTTATTCTTGAATCTTTTTTTGTACGAAACATACAATTACACAATAATTACAAGATTCTTGTCGCGGAAAAAAAATATTACAATAGATTGCAAATGAAATGTACAATTGAGAGGAATGAAAAGAAATTGATCATTAATTAACGATAGCAAATAATGCTCGATTGACTCGTTGACACTGTTTTGGCAATTGGGTTCCATTCCAGTCGCTTATCACAATGATCGAAGACATGAATCTAAATCGATTACAAAAGTTGCCAAAAATATAAATGTTATAAATGTATGGTACAAAATTTTATAAATACAATACAATAAACATATTTGGTATGGGACGATCCAGATCGTTCATCGGTTTACTGTACAGTGCTGTTTAATTATTGTTCTTGAAACATCTGCGTGACCTGAAAAAGAAAAAACATCAACTTATATTCTAAGAGACGAATGACTCTAATAAAATCTCGTCAGGATCGCGTGAGCAAATGTTTTTATTTTAATAAGTTTTTTTGACGATTAATTGAAATATAGTTTAATTAACGGTTTCATTGTTTAACTACTTTACCTAATTGAAGTTCAATGTACAACGCTAACATGATCACGTGAATTGGAACATCACAGTGATTCCCTTTGGCCATCCAAACCTGTTGAAAAAAAAATTTCATTCACGTCTGCCAATTCATTATAACTAATTAATCAATTCAATAATGAACAAATGAAGAAATACTTTGTATATATTAAAGAAAATACCTGTTTCAACATTTCTGACGATTTATCAAGTTCACCTCGGATGGCAAAAGCAACGGCCAAATTGTATTTCAAAATTATCTCACATGCTAGACCGTTCGAAGGGAACCAAGCTACAAAATATTACATTATAGATGTATTACAAGTATGACCTTGAAAAAATTGAAAATGAAAGTGCAATCAACTTACGTTTCAAAGGTTTTCTCTCAAACATATCGTCTTTTTCTTTCGCTTCAGGTTCAGCAAAAGTACTCAGATCCTTTATAGTATCAATTTTCAGATGTTCCATTGCTTCGCGAATCCTGTCTAAAAATATCAAACTTTCAGCAGCGTACAAGTGACCCAATAATTTAAACGCGCCTGGAAGCGGTGTAAAACTCAAAAGAGCTTTGGCGTATTGAAGTGCTAGGACATAATCTCCGAGACACAACGAAACGTACGCGCTATTAGCGAGAACGCTCATTTTCAAATTGTGCGATTCCATAGAAATGTATGCGTATTTTTCCGGGTCTTCTAGATTCTCTGAAATGAAAAGTCAAATTATAAAACTACGTTGAAGAACAATTTTTTCAAACGATTTCAAACGAAGAAAAACAAAAAGAAATGATTTTTACTACAATACCTGATGATTGTGTTAGAGTCAAAGTCATTATGTTGTGAGTACCAAGGTTGATTGTTGGTAAATTGGTCTCATTCATTTTCGACAATAAAAACCAAGCGTTTTTCAAACAGAGCATACCAAACTCTAAAGTCGTTTGTGGAATCGCATAAGAAAGACCTTCCGTTTTGTATGGGGATTTTTTGGAAAGAGAGGATGTCAATATGACTTTTCTGTGCGGGCTTAGACCAACAACTTTTTGTATTACATCTTTTTTTCTTTTAGGTATGTTAAAGTCTTCATCATTACACTACAATAATAAAATAATTAATTTAATTTATTGAAAAGTGTAATAGTTTGTTCATTCAAAATTCATTTGAATTCATAATTTACCGATTTGTGAGTGAAGATACAACATTCAGCCATTCTTAACCAGACTTTTGCGTTATTGTGTAATTTTTGTGCCGCTTCTGTGAAACAATCCAACGCTTGCGAGGTTTTTCCTGTGTGAAGTAGACAGACACCTATACTGTACATCAGCTCGTAATATTTGTTACCGCTTAAAGTATAAAGTGGCTGACAAGATTGTGGATCTGAAACCAAATTCAAAAAATGTTGACGATGTGTTTACATTGAAGTTTGTTCAAAAATGAAATACTTTCTGTTTAATTACCTAAATCTTTTACTTGAACTTGTTCCATGGCTTTTTCGTTTTCCTCGAGAGCTTTTTTCAAATAGAAAAGTGCTAAATTAGGCTTGCCCATTGCATAGTGAATACAAGCAACATTATTATAATACAAAACAGCTGCCGATTCCCCACAAGTCCTAAAATGAACAAGATTTTTATTATTATACATAAAAAAATCAGCAACAGTCATCATCTTCAAAATTTAATTAAAATGCTTACTTAAAATCCGTGTTATTTCCAGTCTCAACGTTTAGTAATTTCAATGCTTTTTTAAAGTTCCCCCTAAGATATTCCAAGTTTGCTTTCATATACACAGCCGATCTATTCTGCAAAAATACAAATACAAAAATACTGTCAAAATATTTA